>VYZR01008020.1:31185-43761 GCA_013400675.1 Oxylabes madagascariensis
GATTTTTCCGTTTTTCTAGTTCTTCTGCCCATTGATTTCCAAATATGGTGGGGCTATTTTTAAACTGCTGTGGTAGAACCATCCAAGTCTGTTGGCTTCTTCTCTCTCTGTTTGAATTTTCCCATTCAAAAGCAAATAGCTCTTGACTCTCAGTACGCAAAGGGATGCAGAAAAAGGCATCTTTCAAATCTAATGCTGTAAACCATTTTAATTTTTCACTCAAGGTTGCTAGTAAGGTGTAAGGATTTGCTGCTGCTGGATGTGTTTTTTCTGCTATCTTTTTTATGTCTCTAAGGTCCTGTACCAGCTGGTAAGCCTTTCCTTCAGTTTGCATTCTTAACTGGCAAAGTAGGGGTATTAAATTTGGATTCACATTCCTTCAATAGGCCATATTTATAACTTTTTACACAAGGGGTTATAACCCCTTATGACTTTCTATTTTCAGAGGGTATTGCTTTTGCCTTACTGGTCCTGCTCTAGGTTCCAATTTAATTCTTACAGGCGCTGCTCTTTTGGATCACGCGGGCACCTCTCCAGCCCAGACTGTCAGGATCACTGCGTCCTCAAGTGATACTGGCAGATGTATCACATCCAGTTTCAGAGGCTGTAATGCACAAATAGAGGCTTCCACATAATTAGATTCTGGAATAATAACCAGTATATTGCCATTTTAAAATTTGATTTCAGCATTTAGTTTTTTCAAAAATTCTCTCTCAAGGAGAGGCTTTGGTGAATTGGGTAGATGCAAAAACTGGTGACTCATCCACCGTTTTCCTAATTTAAAATGAATGGGCTTGAAAAATGGCTGAGTTTTGCGATTCACTGTTGCACCAATGATTGTTAGAGAATCATTACTCAAGTTTCCTCTTACTGTACTTAGCACTAAGTTACTAGCTCCTGTATCTACTAAAAATCCTACGTCCTTATTTACCTTGTTCCCCAGCATAGCTGTAAGCAGAGGTTCTGCCAGGGGAGAATCCTCCAGTCCCCCTCAGTCATCGTTGGTGACAGGCACAGGTTGTCCACATCCTTGTCCCCTTCCTTTCCCTGGGGGCACCATTCCTCTAGAAATTCCTTCATTAACTCCAACTACTTTTTGTTTAGTTATTTCTTGCTGGTTTTCTCCTGTCTGCAAAACTCCCCAAGCAACATCTAACAGCTTCCCTAAATCATACTGGTCTTGTCCCTGAGCCTGTTGTAATTTCCTTCTAATATCGTCTGAAGCTTGCCCCACAAATATGGGGGCTAATTGAGCTTTTCCTTCCTCTGTTTCAGGATCAATATTAGTATATTTTGGAGCCATTTCTTTCAGGCAATTTAAAAATTCACTAGATGATTCCTTACCATCATGCTTAATTTCAAATAATTTTGACATATTGATAGCCTTTGGTATGGCATTTCTAATTCCGTATAGTATGCATTGTTGATACTTATTTAGTCTCTCTCTAAACATGGGCACACTGGGGTCCCACTTGGGATCCACAGTGGGAAAATTAATGTCCACTGTACCTGACAAGTTACCTGTCAAAATCTGCTCTTCCACAAACCTCCTACTGGTTTTAACAACCATCTCTCTTTCTGTACTGTCAAACAGCATTTCTAACATAGCATCTATATCCTTCCAGTCTGGATCCTGAAGTTTTATCATCATTTCAAATGCTTTTGCCATTTTGTCTGGGTCATCTCTCCAGGTGCCAGCCATCAACTTCCAATTATTAATATCTGTTATTGAAAATGGAACTTCTACTGTAATTGGACCATCCATAGCAGCTGCCTGATGGAAGGCAGCTGCTCTCACATCTCTGTGTTTAGCTCTAGTTGTCTCTGCAGTCAGACTAAAACCCTCTGCTCCTCCATACATCCTCCCTGTCCTGTCTATCTTCTCTTCTAGAGCTGCTAAATCCGCCTCTTTACTTGCCAGTTCCCTCATAATATCAGTCTCAGCAACCTGTTTTTCTCTACCCCCATCCAATTTGCAGTTAGGCCTGACCATAACACCTAAATCATCCTTCATCCTGGGGGGATGTTTAGAACAAGTTTGTCCTGTGCTGCACGTAGAACAACAATGTTTTAACCATTTTCCTTGATTCTCCTTTTCAAGAGCCAGTACAAAAGGGTCTGAGGGAGCTGGATTCAAGCCACAATCTTTCTGCCATTCAGGATGATTCCGTAAAGTGAAAAACATATCAGCATACATAATCTCATCCCATTTCTGTTCCTGTTTTAAAAACAACATTAACTTCAACAGTGTATTATAATTCAAGGTTCCATTTTGTGGCCACTTTTCTCCAGAGTCTAGTTGGTACAATGGCCACCGCTGATTACAGCACTTAATCAAATTCTCCCTGGTTGCTGGGCCCCCAGGGGGGCCTCCGATCTTTTTCCAATGTTGCAAAAGGCAACCAAGTGGGGATTTTTTCAGAATGCCCCTTTTAGATTGTCCACTGCCCATCTCCGAATAGTAGACCCAAAATGCTACAGGACCGATACAAATGCAAATACAAAGTAATTATGGATTGATAAAGTCAGATAGCAAAATTCTGGAATATCAAATAAGCTACCCAATGCCCTGGAAGAGCCACACGTCTTATATGGGCAGGATTCCTGAAAGAATGCCTTATTATCAGATTGGATCTTACCTGTGTCCCAGACTGGTCCGGGGATCTGTGGTCTTCTCCAGGAAAGTCCTGGTGCCAGCGTGAAGATCCAGAGATCCCTCGGATCCACGGGAGATCAGGCAGAGTGTCCCATTGGGAGTTGCCAGAAATGATACCAAAATCGGCCAGATGGAAGCTTTCTAACACAGTTTTGAGTATTAGAAAGCAGGCATTCCTCACTGCAGCGCTGGTCACTCGGGGGCTCGAGTGCGCCGTGCGTCGGGGAAGCAGAGCTTTTATCCTACACACTGATTACACATTCATGTGCTCTCCCTGCTTACTTGATGTGTCGGGATTACTTTATTTTACATAGTCACACCCCTTGTCAGAAGTCCTTATATGGTTCTTTGGGGTCTGTCTTCAATGTCTGGTGTCCATTGTAGGGGGCTGTCTCTCGACCCTCACATTTGAGTAACTGCAGTATCATTGTTTAGCATAACTTCTNTCTAAACATGGGCACACTGGGGTCCCACTTGGGATCCACAGTGGGAAAATTAATGTCCACTGTACCTGACAAGTTACCTGTCAAAATCTGCTCTTCCACAAACCTCCTACTGGTTTTAACAACCATCTCTCTTTCTGTACTGTCAAACAGCATTTCTAACATAGCATCTATATCCTTCCAGTCTGGATCCTGAAGTTTTATCATCATTTCAAATGCTTTTGCCATTTTGTCTGGGTCATCTCTCCAGGTGCCAGCCATCAACTTCCAATTATTAATACCTGTTATTGAAAATGGAACTTCTACTGTAATTGGACCATCCATAGCAGCTGCCTGATGGAAGGCAGCTGCTCTCACATCTCTGTGTTTAGCTCTAGTTGTCTCTGCAGTCAGACTAAAACCCTCTGCTCCTCCATACATCCTCCCTGTCCTGTCTATCTTCTCTTCTAGAGCTGCTAAATCCGCCTCTTTACTTGCCAGTTCCCTCATAATATCAGTCTCAGCAACCTGTTTTTCTCTACCCCCATCCAATTTGCAGTTAGGCCTGACCATAACACCTAAATCATCCTTCATCCTGGGGGGATGTTTAGAACAAGTTTGTCCTCTGCTGCACGTAGAACAACAATGTTTTAACCATTTTCCTTGATTCTCCTTTTCAAGAGCCAGTACAAAAGGGTCTGAGGGAGCTGGATTCAAGCCACAATCTTTCTGCCATTCAGGATGATTCCGTAAAGTGAAAAACATATCAGCATACATAATCTCATCCCATTTCTGTTCCTGTTTTAAAAACAACATTAACTTCAACAGTGTATTATAATTCAAGGTTCCATTTTGTGGCCACTTTTCTCCAGAGTCTAGTTGGTACAATGGCCACCGCTGATTACAGCACTTAATCAAATTCTCCCTGGTTGCTGGGCCCCCAGGGGGGCCTCCGATCTTTTTCCAATGTTGCAAAAGGCAACCAAGTGGGGATTTTTTCAGAATGCCCCTTTTAGATTGTCCACTGCCCATCTCCGAATAGTAGACCCAAAATGCTACAGGACCGATACAAATGCAAATACAAAGTAATTATGGATTGATAAAGTCAGATAGCAAATTCTGGAATATCAAATAAGCTACACAATGCCCTGGAAGAGCCACACGTCTTATATGGGCAGGATTCCTGAAAGAATGCCTTATTATCAGATTGGATCTTACCTGTGTCCCAGACTGGTCCGGGGATCTGTGGTCTTCTCCAGGAAAGTCCTGGTGCCAGCGTGAAGATCCAGAGATCCCTCGGATCCACGGGAGATCAGGCAGAGTGTCCCATTGGGAGTTGCCAGAAATGATACCAAAATCGGCCAGATGGAAGCTTTCTAACACAGTTTTGAGTATTAGAAAGCAGGCATTCCTCACTGCAGCGCTGGTCACTCGGGGGCTCGAGTGCGCCGTGCGTCGGGGAAGCAGAGCTTTTATCCTACACACTGATTACACATTCATGTGCTCTCCCTGCTTACNTACCCAATGCCCTGGAAGAGCCACACGTCTTATATGGGCAGGATTCCTGAAAGAATGCCTTATTATCAGATTGGATCTTACCTGTGTCCCAGACTGGTCCGGGGATCTGTGGTCTTCTCCAGGAAAGTCCTGGTGCCAGCGTGAAGATCCAGAGATCCCTCGGATCCACGGGAGATCAGGCAGAGTGTCCCATTGGGAGTTGCCAGAAATGATACCAAAATCGGCCAGATGGAAGCTTTCTAACACAGTTTTGAGTATNAAAATCGGCCAGACGGAAGCTTTCTAACACAGTTTAGAGTATTAGAAAGCAGGCATTCCTCACTGCAGCGCTGGTCACTCGGGGGCTCGAGTGCGCCGTGCGTCGGGGAAGCAGAGCTTTTATCCTACACACTGATTACACATTCATGTGCTCTCCCTGCTTACTTGATGTGTCGGGATTACTTTATTTTACATAGTCACACCCCTTGTCAGAAGTCCTTATATGGTTCTTTGGGGTCTGTCTTCAATGTCTGGTGTCCATTGTAGGGGGCTGTCTCTCGACCCTCACATTTGAGTAACTGCAGTATCATTGTTTAGCATAACTTCTACTGTGTCAGCCTTGCGGAGCTGAGCTGGCCTCCTTGCTTGTGTTTTGCATGGCTTTTGTTTCGTTGGCCTTACGTACTTCTCCAAGGCTACCGTGTTCCCTTTATTTGATAAGAGTAAACGGTTGTTCTGTTCTGCTGTCTTCATCATTTTGATATCTGTTGCTGGAATGAGTATTTGAAAGAGTGTCAAAGAGGAGAAAAATGTGAGAAGTATCTCTGGTACTGGCAAGCAGGCCTGTGAGCAGTCAGGACTTGTAGCAGAGGTCCAGAAAGGGCTGACAAGAAACGTTTGTGTACAGGACAGGTTGACAAGAATGTTGAAGCTGAAACAGAATCTGAACAACTTTGTCTTGCTGTTCAGTTTCTTTCTTTTTCGTTTGAGGAAATAAGATTTTCTAAGTATTGTATTATCTAGGACATGCCATATCTTTCCTCACTTTCTCTTATCAGAAGGAACAGAACCCCAGTCTAGGCAAGCCTCTGGGTTAGAAAGTGACTCAGAACAAGTTTTATGTACTGCTTTCCTTAGACTTTTATATGCTGCTTCTTCTGTCCACATCTTTGTCTGACCTTCTGTATATTCCACCTAGAAGAGAGTCACAAGTCCTGGCTATGTCAGAAAATCACATCACCCCTCGAGCTCCAGTTTTTCTTTTGCTTTGGCACCTTACTTCTCAATTCAGTTTTGCTACAGTCTTTTTTTTTCTCTCTGCTTTGAAAGAGAGGAGGTTGAAATCTCTGTAAAAGATGGGCCACCTTGGAGCCTCTTGGCTGTTAACCAGCACCAAATCTTGACTGGTTCCGCACAGGATTTGGTATCTCAGCCATGGTTTGAAATTGTTATCCAGAAAGTTTTCTTCACTACAAGTCACAGTCAGTAGTTTTTATTGCTACTGAGTATTATTTTCAGCCCTGGCAGACTTAGCTTTTGCAAATAGCACTAGAGTGCTGATGCTTGTGATGCAAATTTCTGTAGCTGAGAAGGCCACCTGATGGTAAATGTTTCTGCTTCTTTCTTCAGTCAAATGGCTTTGAGGCATTTCTTAGAGGAACTTGGTTGGAATATTGTATTAGGTACCTTTTTGCTTTTGAGGTTCCAACAGCTAGATTTAAATGCTGTAGAACATACAGAGAAAACCCAGGAAATGAGAAAAAAATACCTGCCAAGAAAAAGCACTTTTGCATTTTTATACTGTCATTATATCTTAAACTCCAACCCTTCTGGTCTGATTCCTGTGTACAGCTCTCCTGTACAGGAAAAAAACTTGGCTTTGACTACCCTTTCATTTTGTGCTCCTGAGCCTTTGGTGCTACCAGCAAGTCACTTTTGTAAGCATCCAAGTTTAAATAGCAGCTTTTTTAGCCTATAGTGGAAAGTGTCCCATCTGGTCCTCTTGAGCCTAAGGAAGGATGAGTGCAGTTCCTTGCCCTGAGGAGCTGGGAACATAAACAGTAGAAAATGTATTTTCCTGAGTTCCCTTAGGGCTGTACAGAGAACCCTGGAGGGATAAAGGCAGCTGAGAAGAAATGAATGTTGGTAAATGGTATTAAAAGCTAGCAGACAGGGAGACGTATGAATGCAAGATAAATAGGACTGTTAAGTGAGGGAGACTGTGAACCCAATTTATGCCAGTGGCATGAGGAATGAAACAAGAAAGGTGGCACTCAGTAGGGTCCCTTGACTCCTCATAAATTTTGAATTGTCTGCTTTTCCTTTTTTAATATCCTGTAAAATGAAAAGCTGGGATCATTAGAAGATATGCTGGTGAAGGTGATCAGAAGTGAGAGAAGAAATTTCCGTTTTCTGGCCTTCATTTCTCTGATTGTCAATGATTTGTTAGTCAATTATCTGGGAGTTGGATATATCTGTAGTTTGTTAGAGTATAGATTATGTTGTTCAATTTATCTTGCCTGCATCTTTAGAACCACAGTTGCCATGACAATATTTTGGGCTCATTCCAGTGAAGAAAAGGATTTTAATTTTTCAGCACCCTCTTTGCAGAATGACACTTAAGCTTCATATATTTCTATAATTTCAGAGGGAATGTAAGGAAGTTACTATTTAAAACAAACATGCGGGGGCCTGCTAATTCCTGGAAATCACTTTAATTAAGGGGAAGAGCAGAAAAAGAAGGAAAGGCAATCCTTTGGTACTGGGCTGGGACTTTCATGTGTGGTGCAAAATAACCAAGTTCTCCCAGACAGCAAACACTCAGTGCTAATGAGAAATTACCAGTGAGGTGTGAGCAGTTCTTTGCAGAGCAAGACTCATGAATTGGTCTTTTAAACTGTGTCAGTCCCTTCTCAGTTCGTCTTCAGCTGACTTGCAGCCCTCTAAACAATGAGGTCCAGGTATACTTTCCATAGATTTCTCCAGTCACTTGGGTGGCCCGTAGCAGCTCTGCACGTTGTGTGCTGTGATCCATCCTTGTGGAAAGGTGGTAGGAGCATCAGCATCACATGTGGATTTGTTCTTCTTGTAAACAGGTTAAGGCTGTGTCTTGTGATACGGTTATAAATTCTCTGGAGGTCAGCAGAGGATTTTGATAAATATCTCGGCCTTTCCATGAGAACCTTCACATTTTAAGTAAATTTTTTTTGACCAATCCTATGTGATCCCTAAGAGTGGCCATTCTCTTTGGTGGCAATCTGAATTCCAGCTGGATAAAGTCTCAGCTTTTCATTGTTGTCTCTGTTCTTCACATGAGGTAGCTGTTTTTCAAGAGAGTGTTTTTAATCTGTGTCTGTCTCAATAAACTTTCCAGGCATAGTTGTCTTTACAAGGTGAGAGAAGTATATATTTAAAAGCATTATTTAAAATAATTCCTGAACAAAATTCATTAACTTCAATGAAGTGTCTTAAATTCAAGAAAGACATGTAGGTCAACCTTCTTCCTCCTGTCTGGATGCCATCCAGATGTGTACTTGTTAAAATGCTGTATGTGCATGAGTACTGAGCTCTCAGCAAAGTGAGGTTCTCACCCTATCCCCTACAATGTACATATCAGTAGCAGTCACATATAAATATTGATGGGAATGGTGCAGAACAATTTACTGATTTCTGAACCAGTTAAACTCATTTAATGGAAAGGTGGGTGTTTCAAAGCTGGATACGTCAACCCCCTGAGTTTCATTCCTCTGGTATCACAGCTTTTTGAAGACAAAAGCTATGTACTGTCTAGAGAGTTTTCTGTTGAACTTTTAACAACTTTGTGATCAGGTGCTGTGCAATTCAGCAGGTAATTGATCTGTGTGCAACCCAAAATGTTTCAACAGGAATGTGTACATGACCACCAGTTTGTACTAATGAGATAATTGCTGCCATTGAATGTAATTAATGCAAATGAGATAATAGAGAAAGGTAAGTGGGCAATTTAACTGCTGTGGGTTTGTTGCAGAATTTTCAATGATTTACTTTGTGGCAAAGAAGAAAGCATTGGAAAATATTGCTACTGAACAGCTCAAATGAAAAGGGATCATCTTGCAGTATGCATGGCTGCATGTTAGACATGTGCTGAAAGCTTTTTATAGCTTCTAAGGTTCTCTACGGTTGTATGACAGGTTATGGTTAGAGCTGGGAGGGAGGAGGCTTTTTTTTTTTCTTTCCCTTACGGAGCTTTTACAGCTTAGAAAATTTGAATATACTGACAAGGGTGTGTCATTGCCTGAAGTGGCCCAGCGGCGTCCATGGCCCAATGGCAGTGATCCAGTGCTTGGAGATGAGGAGGCAGGTCCAGGTCAGGCTGGGATGCTGCAGTTCGGATCAGGGAGGTAGAGGGCCAGGCACGAGTTTGTGTAACAAGGCAAGGCCCAAGGGTTTGAGCTTCATTGCAGCTCCATAGCAAATAAATGAGTTATGCCTGAGATGAATTACTTCTCACTTACCAGGGCTTTGGTTGTTCTTGGCAGGGATTTTTTTTTCCTCCCTATTTGTTTTATTTTATTTTTTAACACCTGAAATGCCAGCCTGAAACCAGAAAAACTTTATGAAAGCCAGGTGAATGACAAAACCTTCTTTATTTGAATTTACCTTAGTGTTTGTGAGTGTTGTGTATCTTCACAGGAAAGAATGTGTTCATCTCTGGCATGGTACTGGAGCAGCATTGAAAAATGTTCCTTCAACCATGGGTTGAAATTTTCTGTGTTTTAAATGCTTCTGTCTAGTCCCAGAGCAAAGAAAGCACAAATGAAGCAGGCATAGCTGGGACAGGATGGAGTCTTGATCACTAATCTTGCTGAGCAGAGTCCAGCCAGAAAGGTGTTCCTAGACACAAGCAGAAAGCATCAGAACTCTTCCATTTCAGTGCCTTGTATCTGAGGAATTCCCTGAAAACTGCTGCCAGCAGCAGTGCTGGATATTGGGGGACTGACAAGCAGTGAATTCCTGGTAATTTTGTCCTTGCCACTGCTGCTGTTAGGAATGAACCACAATAGTTCCGTTGTTAGTGGAAGCTAGAGAGGAGGTCAGGTGTGATCCTACACTAATTTCCTTCTTATTCTCACCTGTATAACTGTCCCTGCTCTCAGAGGTCTGAAGTCATATGCTGGAGTACAGCATTTACCTTCCATGTCCTGTTATTTTAAATGTCTTTTAAGAATCAGATAGGATCAAAGCCCCTGAAGTGTGCTTTAGATAAATGGCTTGCTCTTTGTAAGCAAAAGCAAAAGATTGAATTGCCTTGACATTTTGTAATCTTTCTGATTTCACATCTTGAATTTGAAATGCATTGCAAAAGGCCCTTGTCATTTTTCTGAAGTCTGCTGGGTCTCTGAGGATGGGACTAATATCCTCACTTCCTTGCAGTCTCATTTCTGTATCTGGTCCTGCAACCTTCAGAAGCCTCATGTAAGGTTTTGTTTTCCGCAGGACTGTGCTGGCTGCTGGACAGTTTAGGCATACTTGTTGCTAAATTATATCTTATGAGAAAATATGAGAAGATCAAATACGAGTTTATTCTCTGGAATGCCTCAGTTACATGAGTTGCTCGAGGGTGAAGCTGGGTGACTTCTCGTCAATCAGTACTGTCCTATTCTCCATGGTACTGATCTCTCTTTGAGCCGCTGGAATTTATTATTTGGGGAATGAGCTTTCCCAGCCTTGGCTCTAATCTTATTTACTTGTGAACAATCTGTATACAGCATTGACACAAAAAATTTCGGTGCCAAGCTAATATGCAGGCAAGGGATAACATATTTAGATGTCTGTGTTGGATTTGGGAGGCTGTGAAGCTCACCATTCCTGCCTTTTCTTACCAAATAGTTGACTGCAGCATTCTGCTACCATGCAGCCTGTCAGGAGCGGAGGTATTTCTGTCAAGGGAAAGAAAGAAAGAAAATTCAGTCCTTTTCTCTTTCTGCTCTGTTGCTTCAGGAGATGCAGAGCAGAGAAATGTGATCCCTGAGGATCTCTGCAAATAGTGAGATGAGGATATATAGAGAAGGCAAAATTCAGCTGCAGGACGCCATGCATTGAGAAATTCCAGATTCAATTGACTCTTCATATCCCAGGCCTTTTGATGGTAGGGATTATAGATGATGCTGTCTTAAGGCAGCAGACAGCACCATCAGGGCTCTTCCATGGAAACAACAGGGGTGGGGTGGGGTGTTGTCAATAAGCCATCAAATTCTTACATCAAAATGACTCTTTTGATAGTCACTCTTTCCCCATAAATGTCAAAATTTGTGATTCTTTATTGGTGGTAAAGCATTTTGTCAATTATTTCTCCCTTGAAATGAAAACAATGCAATTAATAATGCTGAAAAGAAATGTTTCACAAAGGACTGGATAAATTACTGATTTTGAGTCCTGGTGAAAAATAAAGCCTTCAATGTGCCACTATTTTTGAAAAAAATATTTTTTGACAAGGCTTCTTTTGTAAGGAGTCACACGTCAGGAGAGACGAGGAGGTGATGAATGACTGGCTGTAGTGTCAGATGTGTCTGTGTGTATGATGTGATCCTCATTGCTTACAAATACACTCTCAGGTGAGACCTACCTGCAAAGATTGTGCTCATTAGAGCTTGTTTCCAGCTGCAAGGGCAAGGACTGTGGCTCACATGGCTGGCATTCAGGTATTTTCCAGTCTGCATTTGGAGAGTTCCCCACTCCTTTCGGTTGCCTGGCTGTCCTCGGCAGCTGATTCAGACCTGCTCTTAATCCCAAATTTCAGCCAAGGCTTAACCTTGTGCACCAAGGCAGGGAGGTCTTGAGCTAGAGATGTCTTCCCTCCCAGGACACAGACTGCCCTGTTTGTTGCACTTAGGGCATGATGAAAATGCAATTTATTTAATCTAATCTGTTTAACATTGGCCATACTGCCACTGCCCTTCAGATTTCTGGTTTATGTTTGTGATATTTTTTTCCTTCTCCCTGAAAATGAAGCTCCTTATATCAGTTGGAGTGGCTGCGGACAAGCAAGGAATTTGCCTTTGTACGAGGCTTTTAAAGTAATTATTTATGATTCTAAGATGATTGGATATGTTTCAGTGTCAGCACTGAGTATGCATTTTCAAGAATGCTATTGAAACTTTCGTACAAAAAATCCACTATATGTGTTCCTAGGATATTATTTTATTTGATTAAAGAAACTACTGAATGCACTGCTATTGAATAAACTCTCATTTAATCTTTCAAAACATCTACAGCACTTTCCTTCTTCCAGGGCAGGCAGAATTTAAACAAACACCCAGGGAAGAAGGAGACAGGAGCATCTTTTTGATGTTACATCTCTTTTGCTTTGACTGGGACTAGTTAAGCTGAATACATAATCACAAGCTCAGAAGCTTAATTTTGTGTTGAAGGGAGCTTATATAGCAGGAGTCACAGAGTGATTGATGTCAAGTAAGCCTGAAGTTGCACTGGCCCTGAGCTTGGTGTGTGCAATAATGTGAATTAACCTCAGTGAACAATCAACAGCCGCAGTCTTGGGCTAGCGGAGCTTCTGGATTGTGACAACAAAGAGACCTCGAGGTTTTTATCCTTTGAAAGTTAATGAAATAGTTAAAAGAAGAACTTTGTGGTCAGTGTTTTGATGGGGTCAGTATGGTTTTAGACACTTTCAACAAAATGGATGCTGACATTCCTTGTTTTCTAGTTCTCTGGCAGATGTGAAAAAAAAAAAAAAAATCTTAAGGCAAAAAGATTAATGAAAAGGGAAGAAATCTNAGTTGGGAAGCAGTGTGCATTTGTATGTGAGTCTTATGATGGAAGTGAAGTGCCACAAAGATGAGCAGGGCTGAGACGAGAGCTGGAACTATAAAGCTTTCAGAGGAGAAGACTTGGGGAATCTTATCAATATATATATAAATAGCTGAAGGAAGGGTACAAAGAAGATTGGAGTGAGGCTCTTTTTAGTGGTGCCCAGTGACAGGAACAGAAGCACAGACTGAAACA
>VYZR01008022.1:4708-17614 GCA_013400675.1 Oxylabes madagascariensis
CCATGTGTGTGGGTCAGGAGAGCCAATGCAGGGGAAGAAAACAAATAAGACTGCCTGGCGGCAGGTCCCTTCATTGCTGGCCTTGGACTCCTTGCCCAATAAGCTCTAGAGTAGAATTGAGAATAGTTCTATACAAAATAATCCAAACATTGACTAGTTTTTCCTACTTTACTGCATTAAAATATTTTATTTAATACTGTGGTAACAGTTGCTTTAGAATTAAACTTACTTTTCATGCTGATACAACGGATAAACAAAGAGGCAAATTCCTTCTTCGAAAGAACTCCCTTGACTACAGTGGTTGCTTTTCCTATGTGTCTGCCCAGTGTTGAAGTCTGATTTCTCAACGTGTAGCTTTTACTTCAGATATACTATAAAATTTTCTACTTATATTTTTCAGACATTTGACTTCTCTGGCATTTTCTGTCATATTTGTGAGGCTAAAGTTTCTTGCCTGCCACAAAGAAATGGAAATTTTGTACTTGCAGCATTGTGGCTGCTGTGTGGCAGGACAGAGGACAGCCATGCCCCCTGCAAATTTTTCTGCTTATTTATGTCAGGTTTATGTCACAGATGGTGATTTCCAAAAATAGTGCCTCAAGCTGGGGTCTTAGTTTCATATCTGGAGGCTGATCGAGATTACCCAGTGAATGTCCTGCATAGAGCAGTAAACTTCTTGTTATTTGTTTTATTTGAAACTAAGTTGGGCTCTTTATGACTCCACGAATTAGCAAATTTGGAGAGAAATGGGAGCCCAGGGTAAAACTGAGATCAGCTGGGCTTGTGCTGGGGCTAGCCATGCCTTTGTGTCCACCGGCAGAGCAGAGGGTGGGTAGCACTTTAGTAGTGCTTAGGTGTTGGGGTTTATGTGCCTGAGTTCCAGGAATGGCCAAATTTGTGTCCAGAAAGTAGTGGAATATAATTTTTTGTCTTCTGAGGGTTGAGCGTAATTCATTTTGAGAGACTATCTCTATTTTTCACACAGTCTGTTCCCTGCTNGCTTTTACTGCTGTCACAGAACCACAGAATGGGTCAGTTGGAAGAAACCTCTGGAGATCAGCTAGTCCAACCTCCCTGCTCGAGCAGGGACTCTCTGAGCACGCTGCTTAGGACTCTGTCCAGATGGCATTTGGGTATCTCCGGGGAAGGAGGTTACAGTTGGTATAAAGCTAACACAGCTATGTCTGCAGTTAAGCTTCAGTGTCAGCCATATCCATATATTAGGAATTTGTGTCCAGAAGGCTCATTAAACTCTCCAAGAGCTGGGTATTTCTCTCCCAAATGAGAGAAATACCCAGCACTTGGAGAGTTTAATGAGCCTTCTGGACATGGGGACACCCTGCTTAGTGAATAAGCCTGCTGAGGGACACCCTGCTTAGTGAATAACCTTGTTAAACTTCAGAGAGGCAGAATAGTTTGGTTTAGTCATTTTCTCTTGATGGTAACTAGTAATTGCAGGCAGGTAATTAACATCCTCCAAAACCCCTGAGAAAGTAAATTTTATCATTGCTCACCCTGAAACCATTGAAGTATCGTTGATGTGCTGTTATCCTAGGGGGNACAATCTTTCTTTCACTATAGTGATATGGGAGATTGACCAACTGCTCATCAATCTGGGGAGAAAACCATAAAAAGTGATCAAATTTGCAGTCTGATGGTAAACTATTTTCAACAGCCAGAGCAACCAAGAAGCATTGATTTAATTAAATTTCGAATGGAATTAAATTTGAGATTTAAGAGGATGAGAAGGTCCAAGTCCCAAGAGGAGGCTGATCAAACACTCATTGATCTGGGGAGAAAACCATAAAAATTGGTAACATTTGGGTCTGGTGGCAAATTCCAATTCTGCTTTCAACAGCTGCAACACCCAAATGACAATGATTTAATCACATTTCAGATTTAATCACTCGTTAATGGGATGAGGTTTGGGATGAGGTGAAAAGATAAGGGATCATTTCATAAACTCACCATGATTTTTCCAGGATGTTCCCTGCTGTTGCATGGATTACAAGAAGACACGTTCACGCTCTTTGAGTTTTCCCTCTGCTCATTTTGTGGCATTAAATAGTTTAAACTGGTCTCTTGCCTTTTGTACAATAGATTTGCTAAAGGATGTTGGCAAGAACTGTGGGTTTTGGCCTGTGCAATACCGGAATTGTTGCTGTGTGGTCTCCCCTTGCTAAACCTTTGTGACGTGGGTTTGTGCACTCGAGGGAGGCTCGTGTCTGTAACCCAGCAGGTTCCTTCCAGCTTTAAACTGGTAAAAATGGAAGCACAGGGTTAGACTGAAACATATCTTCTGCAGAAGCTGTAGTGAGCTGTGTATTTTTTCCATCACCCAAGCACTTGGCCACTCAAGCAGCTTGAGGAGGGAGGAAGGACTCTCACTGTCCCCCTGCAGTGCCACCGACTGCCTTCAAGCCCTTCACCACCAGTGCCAGTGTTGCTTCAGAGGCTCTTTGGCTGCTTTCAGCTGTGCCTCCTCAATCACGAGGCAGAGTGAGTGCAAGGCATGTGAGCTCAAGTGGTAAATTAGTGCCGTTGAGCAGCCTGGTTGTTAGCCAGGCTTTTACTGCTGTCACAGAACCACAGAATGGGTCAGTTGGAAGAAACCTCTGGAGATCAGCTAGTCCAACCTCCCTGCTCGAGCAGGGACTCTCTGAGCACGCTGCTTAGGACTCTGTCCAGATGGCATTTGGGTATCTCCGGGGAAGGAGGTTACAGTTGGTATAAAGCTAACACAGCTATGTCTGCAGTTAAGCTTCAGTGTCAGCCATATCCATATATTAGGAATTTGTGTCCAGAAGGCTCATTAAACTCTCCAAGAGCTGGGTATTTCTCTCCCAAATGAGAGAAATACCCAGCACTTGGAGAGTTTAATGAGCCTTCTGGACACGGGGACACCCTGCTTAGTGAATAAGCCTGCTCAGGGACACCCTGCTTAGTGAATAACCTTGTTAAACTTCAGAGAGGCAGAATAGTTTGGTTTACTCATTTTCTCTTGATGGCAACTAGTAATTGCAGGCAGGTAATTAACATCCTCCAAAACCCCTGAGAAAGTAAATTTTATCATTGCTCACCCTGAAACCATTGAAGTATCGTTGATGTGCTGTTATCCTAGGGGGAAACTGCACCCTTAAACGTAGTAATGTCTGTGTGACCCAGGGCACAAAACCAAAGAAATGTGTGTGGGACTGCAGAGCCCATCCCTCCCTTTTGAGATGTCACCAAGGGCATGTCACATTGCACATTTTTGCATCATTGCTTTCATAGCCAGTCGATAGTTTCTGACTCCAAAATCTATTGATGAGCTGCTGGTTGGGTGAGTGGTAATTGCATAAGCTAAAGGGGAGAGCATCCCTTGGGCTGGGCTGGCTTTCTCTGAGGGTGGTTTCGGCACACACTCCTCATCAGGCATTCAGACATGTTGTTTAACATTGTGTATTTATCTGTCACTTGGTGACTACATAGCCAGTTATGGTGAAAAAAAGTTTTGAAATATGAACTACACAAGGACAAAAATAGTGTAAATATTTTGAGGGACAGAATGCATAAGCTATATTCTGAAGAAAATACTATTAGACTGTCTTGTGTGACTTCCACTATTCTTCATTTTTGTACTGTCTACTGAACTAAAACAAGGTTCAGCAAAGGGTGACTAATACTGTAAGAATATTGTAATGAGTATTAATTAATACTTTGCAATTTAAATCAGAGACAATCTGAAATAGATCAGAAAAAAAATCTTGGGAAGAAAATGTATTACAAATGGGGTTGCTTTGTCTGCTGTTCCTCATAGTGCTATTAATCAGGCACAATACTCCAAGGCACAAATTATGTGATTCTGCAAGTTTTCCTGACTCTGCACTTACTAATTTTGCAAACCTATTGTTTCATTAACACTGGCTTTGTACATGCTATCTTGAATTAGGCATACAAGAAAGGGAAGAAGAGAATTCTTTTTTTTTTTTTTTGCTCTTTCCTGTTACTTTCTATTTTTTTTAGCACTCTAGATCTATGGAGTCCAGGCAGACTTCCTGTCACAATTCCTGTAGAAACAACTATAAAAAATCTCTCAACCTGGGAGGGACCTCAGAAGGTCAGTAGTCCTACTTCCTGCTCAGGATAGGATTGGCACCAAATTCAGACCCCAGGGCTATGGGGGGTGGGGTTTCCTGTCAGATACTTCGAGGACAGAGACTCAAAACCTCCCTGGACTCCTGCTGTAGTGCTTAGTTATCCTTTTAGTGAAATGTTTTCTGTTGGGGCTTTCTTGGCTTATTTTTTAAGGACCACTTCATTTCTTGTTCCCTGGCTGTGCACCTTGGCCAAGACCCTGATTCCATCTTCTTGCTGACCTCCTTGTAGATATTGACAGGTTTCTCAGGGCATGTTCCTCACCTCCCTGCCCATCTTGGATTCCATAGTTAGGCTTGGCAGAGTTATCAGTATCCTTCTTATACTGGAGGGGCCAAAACTAGATAAAGTCTTTCAGATACCACCTAGAAATAAGAAGATTAGTAAATATTCTTCAAAATTTTAAATTACTGTAATTGCTTACGGTCTTTGTGAGAGTGACAGTTCAGGATTTGTTTCTTTGTTATCTTCAGTTTAAAATTCTTCTCGCTTCCTTTGGAAAAATCTGCACTTGACTGTTTAATGCTCATGTGTGGCTTTCCTTTATAGAAGGGTTGTTTCCACTTGGTTGCAGCATCACAGGGCCATTGGTCTTGGCTCTGGGAAATGAGGAAGTTGTGAAATTGTTCCTACAAGTCTTTTAGCATACCACTGAAGTAGGGGGGAAATTGTATTCGGGAAATCAATAGCTTTCAAGAAGAATGAGGGTTTGTGCAGGATGACTTAACTGAAAATAAGCATTCAGTGTTACATTGTGTGTGGTCCTGGGATTTAAAAACAAGAGTGTACTAGTATAGGGACTGGTTATTACTGCTGTCAAGAAGCATCAGTTACCACCTCCAGCTAAGGAAACAAACAGGTTGCTGGAAAAGTGGCCAGAGTCAGAAATGCAGTTTAAAAGTAACCTCAAGCCTGGAGTCCTTAAGCGCCGTTCCCCGCAGTGTTCAGTGCCATAGACAAAAACCTTGAGGGTAGGTTTGTGATTCTAGGTATGAAGTTACCATAACCTTACACCTTTTTAATCAGTGAGAACAAATTACCATTAAATAAGCTTTTAAACTTCTACACAGAATAAAATACTGCATGTGGAAGAGTCTTACTGAGTTTTGAAGTGTGTTAATTTGCCTCTTCTATAACTGGTTGGTACTTACAGATTAAGCTGATACAATTCTTGAGACAGCTCAAGAGCCAAGAAATTGTTGTGATTCGACACCATTACAAAAGTATAATTTAATATATATCTGTCATATTTTCATATTATAATTAATGCTAGAAAATGGGAAAGATACCAAGTACCACTGCTCTTTCTAACTGCTTATGAGCTGTTCCACATGGCGTATACAGGAAAACTAGAAGATGGGGTTGCTGATAAAAAAATCTGCCTTCATGTATTCTTATATTCAGCATAAACTATTTACATGTCTGTTCTTCATCTGTACAAACTTATGTGTACATTATATACATAACATTACGTTACATATACATTATTTCATGGTATACCTGTGGAAAAGCACCAAACCAGTGAGTCAATAGATCCTGGTTTCTTTGGTTTTCCCTTTTATATGCTTTCTATTTTTTAAATTGTTTTCCTCAGGTTGTGGTTGAATTGTCAGTTGGCATTAACACACACAGTGGTAAAATTAAGAGTAGTTAGAGGCTGGCTTACCAGGTCTGAGCATAACTGGAAAATAGCAGTGTTGTAAGCATCTGACACAGAGCTCAGCAAGGGCAGTAAATCAACCTTAAACTGGCAAAGGTTGTTAATGCCTGTTAAATGTTGGCTGTCCCACAGAAACCATAAAGGAAAGGTGAGAGTGTTTGATTAGGTTATGAGTATGTGTGAAACCGGCACTGGGACAGCAGGAATGCTGGGTTCCCTCTGTCGTCCTCCTGTGCAGAAAGAAGGTCACAGATGGATTGCCAAGGTTGGGGGTGTGAGAGGCAGCTCCTGCCTCTCAGCCCAGGGGCAGAAGGAAGCCACATGCTGGGACACACAGAGCCCTGGCCCAAAGCAGCTGTGCTGTGCAGAGCAAGGGGCAGAGCAGCTCCTCAGCCCTGGGCACAGGGCTTGGAAGATGTGGGTCATGCTCCTCCTTGTGCCATGCAGAAACATCCGGCATTTCCAGCGAGGCTGTGGCTTGAACCAAGCCCTGGCACCGCTGCTGGTAAATCCCTGGGCAGCTCCTTGTGTTTTGATGTAGTTGAGGTCTTTGGTGCTGCTGCTGTTATTTCATGTTTGCAGCTATTTAATTTTGTATTTTGGTATTGTTGGCAGCACTAAATCACATGTTTAGACTTCCATAGCCCCTCTAACTGGACAACTACCACAGCCATACCCTGCGCACTAAAGCCGTACACTAAAGTTGGTGTTTCTGATTGTGAGTGAGCCCACAAAGGAAGTAGCCTGATTTCCATGCTTCGTTTGCAGCTCTGTTTGTGGTGTGAAAGTATCTGTTCCATTTTAATAAAGTCCTTTCAGAAAATTTAATGTTGAAATGTAGGGAAATCTAAGTAATTGGTAAAGTCTATTTGTAAACCACATTGAAGGGGTTTTGCTATTTCTCCTGGAAGTACTGTCTAATTATATTACATGTGCTTTACAAGGACATTTAAACTTAATAAAATGGAAATAGCAAATCTATTGAATTACAGCAGATAAATATTTTAGAGCATTTCCTAATAGTAGATTTTTAGGATAAACAACACTGTAGCCCCACTAAAATTAATACTAGTTTAAACACGTTTCACTCATGTATTGCGTGCATAGGCTGCTGTTGCTAAAGGTGCTGCATAAAACAGAGCAGTAAGTACAAACCTTTCACTAGTAACTCTCAGCTGATAATAAATGAAGAATGGCTTCTTGAGCCAACTCGTTTCTGAGCAGTGCTTCTGATTAGTTCACTGAGGCTTTTAATACCCCTCAAATGAGCGGGTTTTGTCATTATGTATCTGGTAGGTTTAACAAGTAGATCCAGACATTTTTAATACCTCTTTTCTGTATTTTTAAAATACTTCTTGAAGCTTACAAAGAAATGTCTTTTTGAGGGAAGAGTAGTTAACTCAGCCCTACAGGTTTCCCAGTGAACCTCTTGGGGCTGTCAGGAGGAAAGTGATCTTAAAAGGTACCTCATCAGTTCCCTTTCTCAGCAATAAAGATTTAAAAATACACTCCCTTTCCCATATGTTGTCTTAAAGAAATATTTTCCCATTGAACAGGAACATTTACTTTCACAGTAAAAAAAGAAAGAAAATTTTAAAATTCTTCAGCCTGAACTTGGCAAAGAATTTCTCTGTTTAAAAGGTGCCACCACATGTTGCTTGCCCAAGTGGTAGCTCTTGGGGGAGCCTGCTGCTCAGGTGTTGCCAAATACATTTTGGTATTAGGAGCTATAAAGAAGAAATTAAATGCGCAGCTCTTGGGGTTCTCACATGGCTTATGATTCATTTCCTGAAATATGTGTATGACTGCGTTTGGACTGATTTTGCCAAGGCCTTGTGTGCCATGGCAGCATGTGAAGCTATTTTAAGAGGTTTTTCTACTCACTGGCCCACTGAAGAAGCTGGGATATTTGTTTGTTCTTGTCATGTATTTTAAATATGATAGCATTAACATTGCCAGCACAAGACAATTCTAGTTTAAGATTAGCTCAGTTAAAATTAGGTGAGCCTTCAAAAATAAATGAGAGTGGTCCAGCTTGTACAGAGTTTTTGGACAGATTACATTTAGTCATCATTAGCACTCATGTGCTTGGTTTTTTTCCAGACTTTGGCAAGCCCTGCAGAGATCAGAGAATAAAAATACCTTTCCAGTCTTCTGCTTTCCTCATCAATCCCCCTGTAATTACACCAACACTCAGAATTTAAGAAAATCATTCTAAAATAAGAGAATTAGGTTGGTATTTGATGAATCAGGACCTGAATGAAGGTGTTGTCTTCTGTGTCTGTTTTGCAATAGGAGGAAAAGTCACTTTAATTAAAGATGCTGTAGTTTTATTCAGACATTTATTTAAATAAGCGAATCAGGATGTAGAAGAGGATCTATCTGTATTCCAGCCTTCAGCTGTGGCTTTTTTCCCTTGCACTGTTGCTATGGAGAAGCATATAAATATTTGTATCACAAACTAATTTTACTTCACTTATAGATGGCATGGAAATACAGATAAAAATGGTAAAGAAAAGTTGTTGTAGGTGTGTTTCAGTATGCAGAGTAGTGTTTTGGAATAGGTTCAGGCCCAGACCAGCAGCAAAGAAAAGGTAGAAGGTGCTGTGTTGAAGCCTCTGACATCTTTGTATCCCGTGTTGTGGGATAGAAACTGAATGATAGTGTTCACTTTATTTGCAGTCTTGTCTTTTCCAATTTTGTTATAGCATTAATAGATACTTCTCTTTCCAATAGCTCCTATGTCATGGGCCATTTCTATGAGATCAAATACAAATATAAAAGAAACAACTTCAGCTCAGTAGCACACATCCATCCTCCACTGGGGGAGTGATACAGAACCAACACAGCAGCTTAGGAGTTGAAAGCTGCATAAATTGTTTTTTCATATGATCACTCACATTTCTTCATGTCCAGCCTTTTCATTTCCTTTTCTGCCAAATTGCCTCCAAGGAGGCAGTGATGCTGGGCATGAGTGAATTCCAGCAGTGCATCTCCTTGCCTCTGCTCCTCACCCTGTCCTTTGGGCTGGTCTCCCTCTCGTCTCCTTCCTGTGACTGTCGTCTCTGTCTTTTTTCTTCGGGGACTTCAGTCACTCTGACTATTTATTGGATTATCAGGGTGGTTCCAGCCTTCCAGACATTGCCAGGCCCTTGGCTGACAACCCCCAGGTGATGTGTGAGAGATGCCTTCGGCACAGTTTAAACTTTCTTGTTGCCTCTGTTAAGTTCTGTGTTATGAAACATTCTCTTTAACAAGAAGCTTCACAGAGTGGCTCTGTTTTCTTTTACTCCGCAGATACTTTTATCACCTGGGATTGTTATCCTGGTTTCACATGGAGATCTCTCTGGTGACATCCTAGGATAATGAAAACAAAACTGGTTATCAACAGGATTGGAAATAACACATATCACCATAGCAGTCTGCTGCCTCCTTCTTATATCACAGGATGTTTTTATTCAATTCAACAACAACAAGAAATACTGAATAACAGCTAACAGATTGTTGCAATGGGAAGTGGGGGCAGCAGTTTGTCAGTTCATTGACCTTTTGAGATCAGCTTAAAAGCCTAAATATTTAAGGCTAAACGACTTTCATGTAAGGCACTATTCATCACAAAAATAATTAATTAACATACAAATTGCACTGCCATTTGATGAGTGTTTTGGTGGACAAAACCTGTGTTAAAAATGTGTATTTTGTAAAGACCAGGCATGACAGACTGGTGTTTTTTGTTCTTAAATGCTCAAGCTCTTTTTTGGTGTGTGGTTTTATTACTCAGTTGGATTTCGAAGTGTCCTGCGTTAGGCTGTACTGTGGCTGGTTTGTGTAATTCCTCCTGCTGCCGCTGTACTCAGCATCTCTCTCCGTTCTTCTCTCCTCTGGCAGCAAATGAAGCTGGCGGCGGAGTCCCTGAAGGCGTAAACACGGAGGAATGAGGATGACTAAGGCGGTCACATGTGAGGCGGAGCCAGCGTTCGTGGTCATGCGTGGCGCTCCGAGTGCACCCTCCACCATCTACTGAGTAGGTGGCACCTGCTTATGTGAAACTTGGTAAATAATCTTTGCCTGACACTGTAAAAAATTGTATTTTCTCCTGCTGTCTTTGTTTCTCATATGCAATTGCTTGTGAAGGTAACACCAAATAAAGCACTCCAGCTTATGTCAGGTCTGGATAAAATCTGCCAGACTCCCTGTGCTTTGAGTGATTGAAAACAGATCCTGTGAGGAAGCATCCAGAAGCTAACTAGAATTTTCAGCTGCAGCTTTCTAAAGGGGAAAAAAAAGAGCAGACTATTATTTAATTTACTCTCCCTTTATGGTTATTGCCCCTTTTGTTCCTTCATTACAATAGCTAATCAATCCTCTATTATTTCAAAATTTGCTTATTAGCTACTGCTTGTCCACAGCAAATTAATTTATGTTGTACATTTCATAGGGAACAACAATGTATTTCATTATGTGATCTGAGAAACAGTTGAACATAAGTATTTATAGAGTATGTATTATATACTCCTGTTTGCTAGTTCTCTAAACAGGTCCCAGCTAACATCTTTTTGAAAGCTAGGTAAAAAAAAAATAGTAGGAAACAGATTGCTGATCAGTGACTTACGAAGCATATTTATTTTCTAATTTACATTGGATTTTGGTATCACTCCCCTGGATTCTAAACTGCAGTGTTGTATGAATGGATCTTCTGGTTAAATAAACTAACAGTAACAGATCAATTAAACTTGATACTTGATACACCAGTCCTTTGGGTTGTAGTGAATATCTGATTTGGTTTTCCTTGCATTTCACAAAAAGGTAGCTGTCCTAATGTTTCATTGTTTTCTGACAGTTATAGGGCCGAAATCTACAGTGTTTGCTCCTGTGACCTTGAGACAGTTTATTTTTGGCTGCTGTGATGTTCAGTTTTGGTAGATGTAACTGTATGTGGTACTTGCTTGAAATTTGTTCCCAAAAATCTGCTGCTGCCATAATTAAGGTGTTTGAATACTTTGCACATTTCAGATTTCTGCCACAGGGCCCTCACAGCAGAGTAATATAACTAAGCCAAAATAATATATTTTGTCTGGAACTAAAAATCAGGATTTCTCAGGCTTTGCAGGTGTGACCCAGTAAGAAATGACTTCCCCTGGGAAGAGGGGCAAACCTGTGCTACAACCACTCTGTTCTTGCCTCTCCCCGTTAGTCCCCCACGCTGCTGCTGTTCCAGGGGTATCTCATGGCCTGCTGCTTTCACAGCCTGTTTCTGAAGCAGTGGCAGGGCTGTGGTGGCACAAGCTCTGCCCTGAGGATCTCTGAGAGAAGCCTGTCACCCTTCCTGTAGTTCTGTAGAGATCCCAAAACCAAAGGTATTTTTAGGACCAGTGTATTATCCATAAAAACTCCCCATCTTTGCAGTTTCCTGCCCACTTTGATCTGAAGTAGCTCATGTTCCTTCAAGTTTCTACTGCCTGGTCAGTGTTTTTGAGTGAGCAGTTCCAGAGAAGAAAAAGCCATGGAGGAGTTCCTGTTGGGAGTATGTCCTGGTGACCTTGTAGCCATTTCAGAGCGATTCTGCTGGGGTGCTAATTGATGGTGGTCTGGGAGCATGGAGTTGGTGTGTTTTGCTGATGGTAACTGGATCAGGTGTCTGGAATAACTTTCTAGGATGGGTTAGAAAAGGAATCAAGTTGTGTGTCAGCTGTGATCATGTGAAACAAGTAAGTCATCTGCAAAACTGACTTTATGGTTTTCCTTGTGGAGTCCATTTCTTTCATTTTCTCTGGATTAACAGGAAAATCTCTAGTGAGGTGTAGTACCCAGTGACTTCAGTAATGTTGGCCGTTGCCTTTGCCTTGGGCAAATCCCTTCACTTCTGCTTAGGGTTCTTATCTATATACAGGGATAATACTGTTCTTAGGTGCATTCTTCACCTAAATTGAGGAGGTAGGGAGGAATTCTGACCTTCCATGGTGTGAGTGAGAAGTTGGGGGCACCCTTGTTTTATAGGGATTAACGTTTGTTCCACATACTGGGAGAACTTTTCTTTTAGCATCACAGATGCTACATGGTCATGACAGAGACTGTTTTTGTCCTAAAACACACACTTTAACCTGCTGAGAAATGTTCCCTCATAGGGGCAAGTAGTATTTTGTCACTGAACTGAAATTTAGCTCCTATTCCTCTGTATGTAGCTCTTTGTCCTGTCACCGGGGAGGGGTTTCTGTGTTTCATACTGTTTGATGCTGGGTTTTGTCTTTTGGGGTTTTATACATTCATGGTGGCATCTATTTTCATTTCTCATTTGAGAGAAAAAAATGTTTCTGTCTGTGCTCCTGAATGTGTTGTTTCCTTTCTGTGTAGGTGCACCTGTAAAAATGGTGGGATGCCAGGGATGAATATTTTGTCACTGACAAAAATCAGTTGTCAGGTGAAAATGTCAGAAAGAATAAGGTATTTATCAGTAGCTGCCACTCACAAGAATCTGAAGAAGAATCTGAATGTCTGTTCCCAGGTCTCTGGCAGGGTCCCTTACCCAGCTGAGAGAGCCTCACACCTCTAGACAGCCGTGGCTCTGGGCCCTTCAGGAGTGTAGGCCAACAGACAGGGGTGTGTGGCAATTCTGCCAGTGCCTGAGTCTAAGCAATAAAAGAAGTTTATCTCTGGTCTCAAGCTTCAGGGAAAAACCAAGGATGAGGCTGGAGCATCCTGTTTGGGAAGATGACTGTGTGGGAGTAGCCTGTATCTGTCTGTTAAGACTTGGATTTTACAAATCTCCTTAGCAGCAACAATAACAATCCAAGAAGGCCATTTTTAAGAGGAGCGCTCGTGAATCACTTGCTGGTGATACAAAAGTTCTCTCATCAGGTACGTTGTAAGTACAGGTCTAATTGGGTGGCCCAGAGGGATCTGCTGACTCAAGACATCTACTGAGGACAACAGAAGAGGAAAACACCCATTACATGGAAAGGTTCCTCTGTCAGCAGGCACGCAGTTATGGATCTTTTAGCCTACCTGGACCTGAGGGAATTGATCTTGAATCTCATTCAGAGAAATTTGAGTTTACTTCCTTATTCATGTAAGCAAAGCCACTGAGTGGGGCCTGACATTTCTGGGTCTGA
>VYZR01008025.1:1749-27913 GCA_013400675.1 Oxylabes madagascariensis
AGGTCACTGGAATTCTGGCATATTTTCAGAAGTTTAAATGAAAAAAAAAAGTTTGGCAAAACACTCAGGAAGTGAGTTCCATGCAACCTCCCAAGAAGAAAACATCAAAATCAAACCGCGTTAACTAATAATGCACCATAATATACCTTCATTTTATTTCTCATTTTTGTTCTCTGGCTTATGGACAAACACAGCTGTTTCTGCGACGCTAAACAAAAGACAGCTTTGTTATAACTAAATACATCCCAGATGGGAGGGTCTCCTTGCAGTAAATCACACACGGTGCATGGTTTTGAAGAAACTTCTTCCTTCAAAAAGAAGAGAGATCCTGCTCTTTCAGAAGGGCTTCTCTCTGGGCTGCAGAGCAGCTACCTGCCTCCCTTAAAACATCAGTGTGACTACAGCCTTGTTCCCATAGCCCAAGTGTTAAAACACTGCTCAGCTATTTTACAGAGTGAACTCCTCTATCTACTCAGAAAATCATAGCAAATTGACACTTTGGAAGATTCCATTTAACTAAAACCTTGAACAGAGCTAAAAGAATAATTATTTTAATCTTTAACAAATTAACGCAAATCTGGAACATGAAGAAACTTTCCAAACCAGGTAATACTTCAAATAAAGAAGTTGGCTAATTCATCCCAACAAATTTTCAGTTTCTACTGAACATTTATCTTCTTTCCTGGAAAATTACTATGTGCCTTTTTGGAAGAATTGCCTGCCTGAACAATATACAGCTCATAGCACGTTAAGAAGATGCAAGTTGGAGAAGCAAAAACATAGAAGACATAAAGAGAGAAACCACTAGGTGGCAAAATGGTGTTTTCAATGTAATGACATCGGGATCCCGGTTCATTGATGCGGTTTTGAGAAACTTGTTTGCCCAAACAGGGGTGGTTAGATAAAAATAGTGCATTGTAATGTCGCAGTGTATTTCAATTTGCTGGAAAACAACCATGGGTCTGTAGCCTGGCTGCACACTGCTGCTGGCAGGATTTCTCCTACTGGGGAGCCAGTCTTTGGCAGTAGTCAGTAGTCAGTACCTGCTCATATGCAAGCCTGAACTACCAGTTTCATTTCCAGCGGACATACCAAGTTTTATAAGACAGCCAATCACTCACACATAGCATTGCAGACTGAAGAATTTTCTTACATTTTGTCTTGTCTGGCACACAATAGGATAGGAGCCACCCTGACCTCGTTAGAATCATGAGGGTATGAAACAGGTGAGATGGAGAGAAGAGTCATTTCCCATTTAAAGGTAAACACTAGGTAATGTTTTAAAGATGCTGTGAAATAAAATATAAAAAATTTTGGTACTATCAGATAGATAACATAGATTTCCCCTGCCAGCTGGGATGGGATGTGGTGCTGTGAGCTGCTGACCTGACCTCCATGGGCTCTGAGCATCCATCAGTGCACGGAAACAGGCCTGTAATGTGCAAACAGTACAAAGATTGCACTGCAGGAAAGGGATAAACCACTGCAGTTAATATCTAATCTGAAACGTAAATGAAAACAGGCATTGTGGGACCTCCTTGAATACACATCCTTGTGTAAGGCCACAGGACTCACCACTGCCTTACTCTTTTCTCTTGGCTTTTAGTTGCCGTGGTGATGTCATAACTTTTTCTCTGCAGCCTGTCTAGCCAACACTAAATCTGTTCCCACCTCATCCTTTACAGCATGCCTTGTCTACTTCACATTTGTCTGTTCTCTTCTTCTCAGTCTGTACTGGTCTTGAACCGCTCCTTTGTCTGTTCTGCAAACTGAATTTGAAGAAAATGCCGTTATAAACCTGCCTTGGCTGTGGAGTACCTGGCTCCCCAAAGAAATACAGGATTTAACAGCCCCATAGGCTGCAGAGTAACTGCAAAGGGAAAAGTGTACTACAACTGTTGCAAATCAAACAGAGGCTAAGCACAGCTTGCTTTGCCTCTGAACCTTTTTTCATTCCCCAAGAAGTTAATATGTAAAGTAAACAGCACGATTTGAGCGTGCTCCAGCATGGGACATTCCCTGGCTGTCACTGAGCCAGCAACGTGCAGCAGCTGGGACCAACCCGGCCAGTGTCAAACGCAACTTCAGACTCAGACAGTAAAAGCTCAACATCTTGTCTGAATTATTTCCATCCCGCTGTACCCTGTCAAATCAACACAGTGTGCTCAAGTGAGGAAATAAAATGAAGAGTGTGGTCCCAAAGGGCATCTCACCATAACACACCCAGCTCTGCATTGCATCCTTCACAGGGACTGCTGGTCAGCCCTGTGAACACTCACCCAGTGTCACAGCCAACATGTAGTTCATGAAGTCATGAAATTAGGTTATTAATGGATGAACAAATGGAAATGCTAAAAAACAGGAATATGAAATCAACGTGAACTGGCAGGAAAATGGGAAAAAAATCAAACCTCTAAATACTTCCCCATACCTACTGATTTAAATCTGCTATTAGAAGATCATAATTTTTCAAATTCTCACAAAAGTATCATAATTATATGTTGGCTGGTTTTTGCGCCTTTGGTTTAAACTATAAGTCTCTCACAATCAACTTTTTAATTACTATTTTATTCTATAATTATAGGCTTCAGGAGAAAACTCACTTTCAATTTACAGTAGAAAATAGATGCTGTTTGGGAGGGGGAAATGTCTGTTGGGCTGAGGCTATATATTCTCTTACTGACTAGCAGATATGATACACTGTACTTGTCTTAATTTGTGGTAAAGCTTCATTCATAGGTCATTTTCATAGAATCAGAATGGTTTCAGTTAAAATGGACCTTAAAGACCATCTAATTTCAAACCCCCGGCCATGGGCAGGGACATTTTCCACTAGACCAGGCTGCTCAGAGCTTCATCCAACCTTGCCTTGAAAACTTGCAGGGATGGGGCAGTAGCAGCTTTTCTGGGCAAAACATTCTGAACAAAATATTAATGGATCTAAAGGTAGCACTTAATAGGTTTTTTCTGCCTTTTTTTTTTTTCTTCTTCTTCCTTTTCTTATAATTGTATTTTATAACTCCAAAGTTTAAATAGACATTTGTACAGAAGAGAAACAAGAGCTATGTTTGGTCTTTTGCAAAAAAGTCAGAGGACAGGACCCAGACGAGTAATATTCAGCTTCTGGCTTGATAAATGCACATTATTTCTGCAGAAATACAATACATATGATAGGGTTCACAGTTCAATATACACCCAAAATCCTTTCCAAGATGAAGAGAGGCTCCATGATTGCATTGAGTGGGTAAATTATTTTCATCAGATGTGCCACACTTGCCAGTATGTTTAGGTCAGTATGTTTCTGAGAAAACAACCCAAACATTAATAAACTCAACAAGCCCCAGGCAGGTCTGTTCCCTCCCAGGAACAAAGGGACTGGCACTATTTGCAGAGTACTCACATTACAGAAAATCAAGGGAATGAGAGTGCAGCAAAGACTGCACTGGCAGATTCAGAGCTGAATCAGTCAATATTATTGTACATAATTCAGCTAAAAAGTTCCATTTGTAATCTACTAGAAAACCTTCTTAATTAGGACATGCTAATGGCAAGTCTGTTCTCTCTTGAATGGGCATACTGAATAAAAACCTGTTTTCTAAAAATGCCTGGAACATAAAAATTTCAATGAAATAAAATACTGACCTTCCTAAAAATAATATTCACCACCTGAGAATTTAGCCTATTTTTTTTTTTTTTCCCTGTAATTCCCATCAGGCCATATCTTTACAAAGGCTGAAAATGCAGGTTTCATTCATCTGACCTGACATCACCTGACCTTTTGGTGCCGGAAGAACGCACATGCATTACTCCGAAATGATGTTAATAACAAAAAACAATGACTGTGATGAATTCTGGACACTTCAGTGTCTCACGTAATGCATAATGATTATCACTAGGTGATTTTAGAAGTTGTCTGAGTTTTAGCCCTGTTTCAGAGCAGGTTTACAGGACCCAGGTCTGATTTAGTGGCCAGCGGTCACCAGAGCCTCAGAGGTGGAAAGGTCCCAACCCTTGCTGCCAAAACTGGAGCTGTCAGGATGAGAGCAACCATAGGCAGGTTTTGTGAATAAACAGAGCTGGTCAAAGAGTAAGAAAGAACCCTGAAATCACATATCCAGTATGTGGTGGAACTGAAGCCAGAAATAACTAGCTAATTGCAGTGTAAAAGCTTCCCCTTTAGGCTGTGGTGCATTTTGTTGTGCCACAATGCATCCTGCTTCAGCACAGTAATGGACAACTTGGTTGCCCTTCAAAGAGCACATCAGTTAGTACAGACTTCCCATGCCTCTGAAAGTGACTCATAGTCTAAATTATCACAACAAATCATTTTAATATATACTCGTGTTAATAACTAAATGTATATAGCTAATGTAACATTGTACATTACTTAAAATATTGCTCCTTATTGTTTTATTAAACAGTTGAATGCTTTCAAAAATTGGAATGTCAGACTGTGTCATATTGCACCATTTCATAGTTATTTTTAATTGAGCACTCTGACAGGAATGAGTATTTACTCATTTAAAATAAGTCAGATTTATACTTGGACATATCACAGACTCAGCATTTCTTACAAAACTGATGGGAAACACAAGCTCTGGCAGCTGTTGGTTTGTCCAGAACACCAAGGTCATGAGCAGAACCTGTTGTTGATCCTGTCAGTTTACTGTAAACTCAACACACCTTTCAGGCCACACCTTGTCCAGGTGGTTTCTGTGAAGGTGATTGATCTGCAGGCTTTTACAATGCTATGTTTGGATCCCTTGTCCCTGTGACTGAAGGGGAGCATTACCAAGAGAATTAATGTTAACTCTGGTACTTGGGATGAAAGCTATCAGAAGAATTTGGTCTGTTCACACGCTTCTGTACTAATCAGTGTTGCTTTGAGCAATTTTTTTTTTTAATAGAGCTTGACAAATGGGATTTGTTTGACCAAATTATTTTACATTTCACAGAATCACAGAATTAACTAGGTTGGAAAAGACCTTTGAGGTCATCAAGTCCAACCAATGACCTAACACCACCTTATCAACTAAACCATGGCACTGAGTGCCACATCCAGTCTTTTTTTAAACACCTCCAGAAACAACAACTCCACCACCTCCCTGGGCAGCAGAGGAAGTCAAGTGACCCATAAGTATAATGCATGAGAAAGAATAGTCCAGCAGTCCTTAATATTTCACTCTACTGTCAGTAGCATTTCAAACAAGATGACTATCATGTATTTGGTACAAATATAAATATGATAGAAACTGTAAAATATCCACAGCCTGATACAATCAGGCTTCTTGAATGTATTTTGTTTCCAGGGTTTGCTTTTGGAGTCGATACTCCCTGAACTCACAGACCCGTGTGTTCACACATATTCATGCCAAACCCCAGAGCCTGACCCCTGGTCACCCTGCAGCTGCAGTCTGTCCGTGGCCACCGCTGTTGTGCAGACCCAGAGCGCTCACACAGCCTCGTGGGGGGAGCCTGGGGATTGGGTCATGCCCACTGCTTCCAGCCCTGGCAGCTAAAGCCCTTCTTAGAGATGAAAACACGGGACTGAGTCAGCCACTCCAGCTGCACGAACAGTTTTCGTGCTATTTCAGATGAGCACTGAGGTTCAACCAGCACTCCACTCATTTCTCTGAGGTCTCCTTGTCCTCCCTGTAGGACCACAATCTTGAACAATGCACCCACAACGAAGTAAACACTGTGTTCCTAATTTAAAAGATGTATCTGTATGAGCACCTAGTTCGCAGAAAAGCCACATTTTCTAGGTTGTAAAGCTGAAACATTTCTTTGGGCATGCTGTCAAGATCATCTATTTGAAGTAGTGTCAGCCACTATTCAAAGCTACACAATATGCTGTTTGTTTACTGTATGCTATAAATAAGAATGCACAGAAGAAGAAAAGACGCAATTGTGTTTCATCTTGGACAGTTAAATGGAGCAATTATTTCCATTTTCAGATTTCTCTTTACACCTTTTAAATAATGAATTTTTTTTTTCAAAGCTTTCCATCAAAATAAATGGTTTCAAAATCACAGTTGGCATTAATCAGTTTTGCTGTGCTTAGTGGAATTCTGTTTATTTGTAAAGTTGATAATTTGCTCACAGAGCTGTTGTGCCTAGACACATCCATAGCCCAACTCCATTAAACTATTGTCAAACATTACAAGTGCATAGAAAACCACAAAACGCATTAACACACTAATGAATCAAAATATTAATAATTAACAACAATTAAAATTATTTATAAATAATAATTAACAATAAAATTAATTAACTTTGAGGATCTTTTTTTCAGTGGAAACAAAATTTTTAGCATACCATGTGATGTCTCCACTTTTGGGGTATGTAGTATGGCATTTTGTAACAAAGCTTCATTGCGCTACAAACTCATTTACAATACTTTACCACAATGATATGTGGAACTATTGTTTTAGTACTTCTATTGTTTTTCTTGTTATCTTCTATGATGACCTATATTTCAGCTTCCCCCACTGAAATACTTTTTCAACCAATTTTCCTGTCATTCAGGTTCGGTGGAATTCCTGTGTTCAAGCTTTAACATCTGAAAAGTGTCGCAATCTAGGTTAGTCACACAGGTTTCCTTTGTAATCACTGTAAAGGGTCTGATAAATCTGAGGAATGACTCATCTAATCCCCAAATGATTGAATACAATAGGAGACAAAATGTCTTTCAGAAGTATCTCTTCCACATTTGTTATATCCAGGTGACAATGACTAGGTAAATTGCTTGGATTAGATACCTCATTTCTACACAGTTAAAATGAGAAGAAAAAAAAAGTCTTGACCCATTAGTAATGGAAGTTTGGAGACACCTTTAACCACTGTGGCAGCACAGGCACCAGCATGCCCTGTGAACCCACCTGAGCCAAAAAGAAGGTTCACCTGTGGCCAGCTCCAGGATGCTCTCTCTGTGCTCCTCCAGGTACCAAGCACAGAGTAACAGGCCACGTGCTGCTGCAATGTCTGTAGTGCCAGCCAAGTGAGGAGGTGAGAGAGATGGAAAGTGTAGGCTGAGATAGACAGGTCAGAGAACAGTGGGAGTTCTACTGCACATCAGCGTTCACTGAACTAAGCACATCTAGCTTTTATTGTCCTGCAAGAATTTGAGCATTCTTTTTATTTCTACAATGCACATTCACATCCACTATACCACCACATTGTAAAAGACATTCTGAGTAATATAGCTCCTCTTGATACCTTTTGCATTAAAATAAAGATGTGTTAGTATGAGTCCAGGGTCCCTTCTATTTCCTCCTTCAGCCTCACACACCCACTTCCTCACTTCCACCACTTATGACAGCAAACAAAGCGAAGGGCTTACAAGTTTCCCTGGTTAGCAGCACTTCTTGGATCTAGTCATCTCAGCCTATTACTGCCCTCAGCAGTCACTACATTTTCTTTGCAGCAGGTTATTGCATCTGCAATAGGAGGAGCAAAAGTCAATGTATATCAGCTTCTCAACTGCTACAGGTCACTGCCAGCCACGTTTGATTAGAAGGATACTGGGTGATGACAGGGAGAAAAATGAGCTGAACACAATCTTCTAACCATAGTTATGTCAGATGTATTTGCAAATTGTTAAAATGAGTTACATAGGAGCAATGAGAAACTCGAACTCTGACAACTCAGTCTCTGTGCTAATAAAAAGCACAAAGCTAATTTCTTACAAATAACACCAAAAATTAACAAAGTTGTCATGCTTTGATTAGTTACAGTTTGGGTGAATAACTGGGACAGAAGAGATGTGGAAAATTGGAGGCGCTAGGAAAAAAAAAAAAACAAACTTCAACAACCCTTCAACCTTTCCATCCTTCTCCTCCTGCCTACCAAAACAGCCCTTCTTCTTTCCTGAGATGTGAGATGTGGCCAGTGAAAGAACCAGAACCAAGCATACAAAGGTTGTGAATTTGAGGAAAGGCAACATAAAACTGCACAAGGTAATGATTAAAAAACATCAGATTGAAAGAGGGATAAGTCACTGAAGGAAAAATATTTATGATCTGGCTGTGCAATGAAAGATGTGAAGCCAGACCAGGTACCCAGAAAGTCAACTGGAAGGTAAAGACTGCAGTCAAAGTTTTACTTTCCCACCATTAAATATTGCTGTTGATCAACAGTAAATAATACACTGTGGGCAGGAGTTCTATACAGGGCAGAAATACAGAAACACAAAACAGATTAAGCTTTTGTTATATTTAATTCTAATTGACAGAAGAACAATGACAGGCATTTCTCCAGTATTTCATAATTAATTGAGAAGCAGAACTAATGAAGGATTTCTGGAATCAATAGTGGCAGTCAACAGCACCAGGCCCTTTTGGGCATGTTTTCCACACTAACCATGGTAACAGCATTAAGTGTTTCCATTAACGTGACTCTATGTCACCTGCCATACTATGCATTATTTAATGACCTTTCTCAGACATATAATTGTTTTTTATGATTAGCAGGTGATTTGTAAGATTGTTTGACTGTATCCCTTGGAGCCAGCTGCCATACCAGCCCGGCTTTATGCTGGTTTTAAGAGCACAGAAAGAAATGAACTGGCTAAATAGAGCGAGCAAGTGTTCACACAATGCTCAGACTGAAAACCCAAAGGGATTTCATAGTAATCTGATGTTCAGAGAATGTAATAATATAAATGACCCATTCAAAGCCATAGAAACAGCTGTAGAGTTTAGCAAAAGGTCCTATGATTCTCTGTTAGCTTCTCATTTTGAATGCTAGATCAAACCCTGATGTTTTCCCCAGGTTGATTTAATGGCTTTATCAGCTTTTAGTGACAGCATTTGATTTCTACATCCTTTTCAAATTTTCAATACAGAATCAGAAGCTTTTTGTCAGACTTGGTTGTCATCCCTCGTTCCTTCTTTTCAGCTGTGACTGTTTATTTATTGAATTTATTCCACCTACCCTCCAGCTATTAGCTATATATTGTCTCCATAGCAATCCCTCTCTTCTGCTCAGCACAAAAGCAAAAGAAGAGGCCTGGTAATTGTGACTTGAGATGCAAGGTGTTATTTTAATGCCTGCAGCGGTGCAAACAGCAGGGAATATGGCACTTCTGACACTTTAGGACATCATCACTGTGTGCATTATTTTTTTCCATAGTCATGTTTCATCAACCATTTGCAAATTCTCTTTTATCTTGACTGACTTTAACATTGGCTTTGCTCACATTTTATAATCAACATAAATTTAATGATATTGTGTTCTCATCAGGCTGCTTTCCTCATACAATTTTATATTTACACTATATGTCTTAAGAGGCCTTTACAGATTTTCCATCTGATGGTGTAGGGGGAAATCACTTGTTTAAATTCCCTAGATAACAGGTGAATAAGGACTCTCTGCCCCACAAGCCTTTGCTACAGCTTTTCCATTTTTTGGTGTATTTTTTTTTACAAAAAGCCAGTATTGTTAATATCAAGGAAGTTCACTTTCTCTCCACAGCTGACAACAGTTAGTATACATCTATTTCCTTGTATCCTTCACAACTCATCCTATACTTGTGAGAAAAAAAATACAATTTTGTATGAGTACGTTAAGAACATCATCCAAGGGATTGGATGTTCTGTTTCTGCTTCACCCAAATTCTGCTTCCACGTCAAAACAGTCTTTGTGTATTAACAGAAATGGAAACCTATATTTAGATCTTACTACAAAGAAGTAAGCTGAGTAATGTACACATTTACCACAGATTGCAATGTTGCTAGACAGCAGCTGGAACAGAAGAATGACATCTCTGTCACCACGAGGTATTTTGTATTACTACTTATACACTGAATTAAGTCTGGATGGTTCTTTAGAACACAGTCAGCTTTAGGCCCTGCCTTGGTTAGTTTCCTGTCTAGCATGCATCTTGACTAAATTTTATGTAACAACGCTACACTAGGGGTGGGCAGTTTTACATATAATAATGGAGTGGAGCATCAAAGTCAAAAAAGGGCTGGCAGAAAATGGATAGAAAAGTTAGTTACATTTAATATGGAAAAATCAAGCTGAGCCCCCAAAGAGGTTAGTGAAGTATAACATTTTCAACTGTGAAGAACCACAGGGAAAATTTAAATGGATCCTAATGACCCAAAGTGAGTTCAGGCAGCACTGTAATACCTGCTTTTGACAAATGCAGCAAAGGGTACTGTGTTACTAAACACTATACTTATACAGATTAATTCACCCAAACAAAATGAAAAGGATTAAATATTTGTAAGTCTGTACTTTTGCTTTGACTTGAAGTAGATGAAGGCCACTATTAAATACTCTGTGCAACAAGAGCATTAGCAGAAGTTCGCTGCAATTCTCTTAATTCTAAGTTCATTGGGATCAGCATAAAAGTCTAAATAAGATTTTCATATCCTTTCTTTTGTAAAGCACTACAGTCCGTATAATCTTGTTCCCATGCCCTTTGCAAAAATTGCTTTTAGGCTTTTTTGTAGCCCCTTTAGCTACTGAAAGACTGCAACAAAGTTTCCCCAGAGACCTTTCTTCTCCAGTCGGAACAACCCCAACTCTCTCAGCCTGCCTCCTTAGGAAAGGTGCTCCAGCCCTCTGAACACCTTCGTGCCCTACTCCAGGCTTGCTCCAGCAGGTCCATGTCCTTTCTATGTTGGAGACCCCAGACCAGGACGCAGAACCCTCGGTGGGGTCTTACAAGAACAGAGCAGAGGGACAGAATGCCCCCCCTCTCTCCCCGCTGCCCACGCTGCTTTGGATGCAGCCCAGGACACAAAGTGGCTTTCTGGGCTCCAAAAGCACATTGCTGGGTCATGTCAGGCATGCACCTCATCAACACCCTCAAGTCCCTCTCCTCAGGGCTGCTCTCAACCCATTTTTCACCCAGCCTGAATCTGTGCTTGTTATTGCCCTGACTCCACAGTTCTACAGTGAAATGCAGAGATGATGCACTGCTTCAGTTAAGGACCAGAACCAGGGTTCTGAAAAAAGATGTAGCTCTTGTTATGCTGTTTCCCTTGTTGGAGCCCACAAGGAGCCCACAAGGAGGAAATGAGTTTCAGAGAGCAGAAAGAGGTTTTGGAAACAAGCCACTTCTAGCAAGATAAAATTATTATTCCTCTTTGCTATTACTTAATAGTAAGGAAGGTTCCATGAAAGAATTAAAGTTTACATCTCTGCATATGTACTGTGTTGAGAGATCCAAGTATTTTGGGGTTACTCCCTACCTAACTAGGCTTTAAAAAGAAAAGCACTGACAAAGACAGCCTCAAGACATTAATTAGTATCAAATTCAGGACAATCATATTGATAAGAAGCTCTGATTGACAACTCAAGTTATAAGAGCATTTTGTATTAAAGAAAACATCTTCAATGTTCAGTGTTGTTTTGAATCAAATTAAATTTTCACTTTCCTTACACTCAGTCTTTTGTATACTTGTTCCAGATTGACAGCACACATCTTGCCAAAAAAGCAGTAGCAATCCAAACTAGCTAGCCTTGAAGCAGAAGACTGCATGACAAGGACTAGAGGCCTTTTTTAATGATTTAACATAAAAACCCCACTTCTTTATATCCCACTCTAACTCAGTTTATGCATATTAAAATCAGAAACCTAAAGGCAGATATGGAAATCTTGTTTTCACTGCAACTTTTAATTCACTTCTTCACTACTATAAAGTAGTTTTGTGACTATAAGAAGGCTTAAGGAGAGGGAAAATAGACCAGAGTGAATAATAAAATATTGTCTTTAGTCACACAAAATCAAGATACTAATACTTGCAGTATGTATGAACAAATCATTTAGTAGTCTCAGCTACAAAAGAGTTGCCATGTTGATGGCAGTGTTACAGTATTTTGGAATACTTACTGGGGGACATTAAGAGCCAGCTATTCTCAAGGAAGGAATGCCACAAAAGTATCATTAATTTGAGATAATATTGCAATTGCTGCAGTTAGTAAACAACATTCTTGGTCTCATCCTGGAAGAGAAAGAGAGAATGCAAAGCAAGACCATAAATTATCCTTCAGCATCAACAGACTTCTCTTCAACTACAGTGAAAAAAATAATAGCAGAAATATCTAAGAAGCTTGTGCTGTAATTTCCTTGCAGAAAATATATATGTATATACCTATAAGGCTTTTTACTGCAGTTTATTTTTATTTATATATTCATATTTATATATCTATATATGTATATCTGTGTATAAAGCCTTCGGCTTACACAGTACAAATTGCGTACATTGAAACACCACAATTCTATGTAGTTTAAAACGTTATTACCACTGGGAGGAAACTCACACTGCTGCCATGTGGTGTTTACTCATGCAAGTGCAGTTTTTCAGATATTTTGTTGATATTTTTCTGTGAAATTACTGTTTTGGTGTAAGAAAGAGCAAATAAGCATTAACACAAATCCTAAGCATCATTTTTTGCGGTGGAAAAATCAGGAAGAAAAGCAGGGGTGGCAGGATGATTTAGCAGGGAGCTAAATTATTTGGATTTGTGAATTCTGGAATTCAGTTCTGTAACTAAAACAGTCCATGGCTATTTTAGAGTCAGAGTCAAATCTCTAAATCAAGATATATGTATTTCATAGAGACCAATAGCAGATATGATCACTCATCTGTAGCTTCATAAACCATTTACAATATATTGCAGATGTTTTTACAAACAGGTGTGTCAAAGGTTGAAGACCTTCCAGATTTTTTATTTGAGCCTTTTCCAGTCCGTCTACCAGTATTTAGATTTCAAACAACAAACAAAATTTCAAAAGTTGGACTCGATGATCTTGGGGGTCTTTTCAGTCTTAATGACTCTATGATTCTAAATATTTCTAAATTTGGATATTATTAATTAGAAAATTGATCAGCATACTGAAAATGAAAGGTTTTTTGTCCCTTTTTTTTTGTTTCGAACTTCGTCAAATGTGATTCTCATTTTGCTCAATGCTGAACATTTCTGAGTTGGCTGATCATGACCCATCTGCATTATGTAACTGTCAAAAGCCTGTCCTAGCCTTGGATAATGTTGAAAGCAAGTATTGTACACAGGGTCACTCGCCATTTTTATGTAATTTTCCAGAGAATGTCCTAGTTCACATTTAAATGACTCTACGATACAAAATTTCTCCCAGCATTCAATCAGCCTTTTGTCTTGCTCTGAATGATCCTATTAAATAGCAGAAATGTATGAATAGAGATACCCCACCGCCTGCTTCAACCCACTGGAAGCTGTGGCATGCTTGTGAATAAACAATATATACACATACATAAAGACGAAGTTAAAATTAAAAAGATTGGTGTGAAAAATAACATTTATATTTGGATGGGCTAGGCTGCTGTGGCCAAGGCAGTACTGAAGAGCACCTACTCCTAAGAAAAAGGCCATGGTTCTGTGATACCTTTACAGCTCCTCATCCCTGAAATCCGGCTTGTTTGCTGTCTTATTATGGCCTTAAATAGGGCACGGCGAGCCACGAGCATTCATTACTGTCTGTACTGTGGACACTGGCAGAGGGTGTCCAGGTCACACAGGCACTTTCAAACTGTGCTGAGGGGCCAGAGGGGCCGGGGACCCAGTTCTGCAGGGCAGGCCAGGTATGGCAGCACTGCCTGGCCTTAGGAGCCCTCCTTGGAAAACCATTACACAAAGTGTTTTCCTTTCACAGCCCCGTTAGCTCAGAGCCCTCCTTGGAGAACCATAATGCGAAGTGTTTTCCTTTCACAGCCTCATTAGCTCAGAACTTGCCCTGCTCCTGCACTGCACAGTGTGGGGACTCCTGTGCAAAACCAGCTCCCTGCCACTGCTGGTGTCATCTGTGCCTGTAATCACCAGCCAAGTCACACAGCCACATCACAGGTTCACCCATGGTGGTACAACTGGAAAGCGCTAACTCTCCTCTCCCCATTGTCACATTTATTCAGTTACATACATTATCCTGTTTAGATATCAGATGAGAGACTGAGGAGTTGGACTACTCTGCACAATAACATCACTACCAAAGTGGGCTTTTTGTGCCAACACCAACTTCTTTTTCCTGCCATTCACCAAGATCTGAAACTAGTAAGTAAGAATCAAAACTTGGCAGCCAGATCTAGTAAAAAGCACAATAAAGCTGGTGGATAGCCCTATACTGCATTATTATGTGCTCATACTTCTCTTTTCCAGAGGTTTTTACATGATTTTTAATCAGTAACATAAATCAGGCTTTGAACTATATCTGCAAGACCCAGCAGCCATTTGGCTAGCAATGAGCTAAAAGGGAGTTCAAAGGAACATCAAAGTTACCAGGTATCTCCACCACATTTCAGAATGAACTAAAAGGTTCTTTTTATTTAAATTACAGAATTCTGTATCACAGTTCTCTGTGGCAAGTCACACAGCTTTATTTTAACTAGGGAACAATCATGCCGCTGTGAGAATCTGCTTCACTTACTGACATTAGGGAAGCATAAAAAGTGGATTATCTAGTTTAATATTCCATCTCTCACTGGCCCTTAAATTGTGTACTTGTCTTTTGAGAAAGAAAGTTTCAGTGGTCTCCCCAGTGCCCTGCCTGGCATGAGGCAGCCACTTCACATCCATCCCTGCCTGTTCCCTGGTACCACTTGGATGTGTGACACCTTCTGAGAGCCTGCCCAAGCTGCTGCCAGATGCAGAGCAGCCATTTCCTTCTGCTGCTGCTCATGTTCCTCATCCTTTTTATTAGAGAATTCTCTCTGGGCATTTTAATGATGATTTACACTGTAGACTTTCAATTTCCTTTTTTTTTTGGTGTGTCCACATTAGCTCTCTAAGTAGCATTTAAATATAGGTCTCATTAAAAGTTCAAAAACTGCCTCTCCATACATTTACTCTTTGTTTAGCTGTATAAACAACCTTCACCCCCCTTCTTAGGGCCCTGCAGAACAAGAATTTTAGGATACTGCAAATAACTTCTTTAGCCTCATCATTACTTAATGTTTTGTTGGCCTGAGTGTCACATGCATGTTTTATCAGATATGGTATGATAAATAATTTGAAGTTATCACGCACTACGTTGGACAGAGCAGAAATGAGTCCTGCTTTCTGCAGAACCGTTCTATAAATTCCATCCATCCATGAAAATTGGGACAAACTATTTATATGTATGTCACAAACAACAAAAAATACAGATCTGTATAAAGACACAAAATTTCATATACATTTAAAAAAATCTGCCAGCTCACTTCTCTGCAATCCTTCTAAGGTCTGAATGCAAAATGCTGCATTTTAAGTCTGAGTGTCATGGAATACTTAGTCAAAAGCCTCACATATTTTCATCACAACAGTTAAAAGACTCATTTTTGGAAAACAAAATTCAGTGAAATGTTGGTTGGAATTGATTTTTATTCCTACCTTTTACTTCATAAAGAAGTGCACTGTGTATCTGTTTTCTGTTTTTTTTGGTCAGACTGACCAGCCTACTATAGCAGGGGATATCTTAACAGCACTATTGCAATGTTATTACCATATTATTTAAAAAAATAACTTTTCTATATATATAATCTCATTGCTGCTTTTATAATAGATAATACAATAACATCAGATCTGGTTTTGTAGGAACAGATGCTTGTAGAGACCTATTGCTTATACATTAATTGAAAATACCTTAGAAATGGAAAAGGAGAATATAGCCCAAACTCATGCCAACTTCGCTTAGCAAAACTAAGAGTTGGGCTGGGACTTACTCTTATTTTGCTCCAATATACAAAGGAGGCATAGGTCAGTGAGTGAGAAGGCTTATTTAATATGAAGGAAACCTACCAAAAAAGTCAGTTAAGAACTTCTGAGAATGTTATGAGGGTTGAGGGGAGATTGCAAGGTGGGGATTGGGGGTTTGATTTTTTGGTTGTTTTGGATTTTGTTTGTAAAAACGCAGTCTATGGATTCTGAATTCTTTTGCTCACTCCCTACACTACTGATCTGCTTTCACTCTAAGACTTTTCTGGGGGAAAACTGCCCATGGCTTCCAGGTCTGTTGGGAAGCCAGAGCTCTGCCCCAGCCCTTCGCTCCAGGAAGGACAGCTGTGAGCTTTGGGAACTGGACCCTGAGAACTGCAGCTATTCATTGACAGAACCATCCTTACCCATCATCAGAAGAGCCACTGAGACCTGCACAGCTGTCCCAGCTGGCCAGTTTCAGAGCCCACAAGGGATGAGTGCGCTTGTGAGCCCCTGGCCCAACATGTGCCTGTCCATAGCCCACCTGTGACAGCCTCGGGCAGTGCAGCTCTGCACTCACACCACAGGGCACCTGCCAGGATGGCATTGAGCCCCCCTCCTTCTTTCCAAGGCTCTCTGTCCTGCAGATGACAAACCATCCTGAGTGCCAGCACCATACCTGCTCGTATCTCCATTTGCGACCAGCTCTGATTACCCTCTCCATACTCTAACACTCAGCTCCAGCTGGACCTCTCTGCTTCTCTGCTTCCCTCAGTTTGCCTCTGACTTCTCTGACCTCAGCTGCAATACCGTGCTCTTTTAACATGTCCAAGATCTTTTTTCTGGTCATAATTCGTGTTTGCAGCTTGGTCCTACTAATTTAGAGGATAGTTGGATGCCTGACTCCCTTGATTCTAATTCCATTTTAAGCTTTTATAGCCAGTGAAGCACCTTGTGGACAACTTTGCACTGCTGATCTGGACTGCCTATCCTTGGACAGAGTGTCTGCCAAAGCTCTCATAGTCAGGGCAATGGTCATTCTGCACACAGCACTAGCATTCTGCAGTAACAAACAGTACTCAGCCTTTCCTGTTTAAATTCCTGATAGTTCTTTCTCATCTAAAAACATTTCCTGTTTTTGTTCCCTTAGACAGTTTTATCAATACATAGTTTTCTTAATCTGAGTTCTCCAAATTCTTGCAGCAGAGGCTCACAACTCAGTTTTATAGCTCTGCTCAGCCCAGGAAATATCTGGATCTTCCAAATATCCCTCGTGAGAGAAGCTTGAAAACAGAATCTATTTTCTTGGGAACGAATCCTAGATGTACTAGCCAGAACTCAACATGATGGAGTAAATTGTGTGGAGTAGTTTGCCAGATTATTCAATCAGGTGATCTTGTGACAGACAAGGAAGAATTATTTTTGCACACTGGAGAAAAGAAACTATTTTGTTACACAGGGCTTTTATTTCTAGCTTCTTTTACCACTGTCTCCAACAGTGCGTAACACAAATCTACAACCAAGTCTTACGGATATTGATGACAGTGATTGTCTTTCCTTACAGTGGGCCTGGGATTTGGTATTAATGATGCTGACAGTGTTATTTTATTTCTATTGTTAATAATTATATTTTAAGACAAAATATTTTGAACATATTTTCATGTTTCCTACAAGTAGATGTCATGACTTTGCATCTTTTATAAAAATTTTTTATAAAAATTTTTATAAAAAAACATTGCTTGTGTTGCTTGATTTTATTTTGTTCACACAATTGATTCTACAAACTTCACTCAAGAAAAGAAAACCTTTCAGGATCCTCCTCTGCCGCAGGTTTTTTTGGGGGTAGAGTGGTGAGATTAAAACAGATAAACAGAGTACTCCAAGGCAAAACTACTTAGCTTTCAAAGTAAATATTATATTCAAAATGTAATTTATAATACCAGGCACCATTAGACATAATATATTATTCAGTTGAATACCATAATAGTATCCAATTCACAATAAAAATTAAAAATTTATAAATTTGCAACCATTGATTTTCTGTATTCTGTATAGATATGAGAAAAGTGAACTAGTCTACTTGAGAAAAAAGAGTAACAGCCCATTATTTCTACAAGCTTTAAGGACATTGGGCATGTAAACAAACAATAGTATGAAGAACATTACCCAGGCAACTTCTACTAATTTATATAAAAGCAAAGCAAATGCCAAAACAAACAAGGGGCACTGGAATATAACCAAATATGTGCTGGGTTTACATGTTCCTTTTTTGCAAGACAAAGGAAGTAACATTTGAAACCACTAGTTCCTCAATAAGGCTCATGCCTGCTTTGCTCTGAAAAATTATTACTTTCAGAAAAATAAACAAGATATAACCAGTCTTGTCACTGCATTAGCAAATATCCTGCATATTTATCCAGGTCTTTGTGATGACATGAGGTGGTCTGCCTTTTTTAGGCCATTTAGGAGAATTAAATGAGAACATTACTCAGTCAACAAAACCACAACATTTTGAATGGAAATAAACTTAGATGTTACTATTTCAAGTTCTAAACTTTAATTATATCTTTCCTACCAAATAACTTAGGATCGGATTTTAGACAAAAAGTATAGTAACCTTTTTCAGTCGCCCAGTAAAAACAAGTTGTTTTTGCAACACAGTGTCAGCATAATTTGTTTAACTACAAAACAATTTTGAAAGATGCTGAGGAGTCTGGTTGTAGATCAGGAATGCACTTAAACACAGGTGTAACTTGAAGCACTTGAGCAGCTCCAAAAGAGAAATTCTGCCTGTATTTACATACAGTAGTGGTAAAGTAATAGTAATAGTCACATTTCCATTGACTCTAGCGTACCCAGAACCACAAACTTCATTGTTTCTAATAAAATGCCTAAAACTAAGGCTTGTTGGTTTATTTAGATTAACTGGTGTAGCTAAGGAAAAAAGACAAGATTTGAGGTACACAGGCCCTTCTTCAGAAGCTGCAGAATTCAGAGTTAATTACAAATTTGGAGTAAAAGAAAGTATAGGTGTAAGAATAACTCTGGATTCAATCTGGGACCTGGTATGACTGAGAATGAAGAGGAACATTTTGAAGATTCAGCAAACAGGTAAACATAAAACCACAGCAAAGGCCTTCCTTCAGACCTGCCTCATGCCACTGCTCCACAACAATCACAGAAGAAGGCAGGCAGTTTTAGCACTTTGTTTCTTCTTCACCTTTTGTAATTAGGAGAATCTTTTAGAGTTATAGAACAAAAATCCCAAGGTCTAGTATTGAGTCTCTGTCATCGTGCCTAGGGAGAAGGACAAACCCACTTTGATAAATATTTCAAAGTTATTTTACTTGATATTTATAGATCAGCACTCACAGTTGTTCAGCATTCTAAAATGAAAGACTACTGCCATAGCCCACCCATAAAATGTTGCAAAAATAAAAAGGACTACTTATTAAAAAAGTACTTTTCATTTCCATGTAAATATTGTTCAACTTTCATTTGAGACAAAACAAATAATATTTATTGGATAACATGGTCAAAATCCACTCCTTTCAATCAATACACTTTACCTACAATTTATTTTAAAATTGCAATTATTAAAAAAAACTCTCAGAATTTCCATAAGTAATCACTCCTATTCTTTGGTTTGTTGATATGCTTTGTCAGCAAAATCATTGTTGGATTTATACTGTATTTATAACTGGAATTAAATGCTTCTAATTAATACATTATAGAATTAATTTATCATAATAAGCAATGTTCACATATTTTCCTATGCAGTAAAAGAAAACCGACTGTTCAAGGTATCTACTGATATGAGCTACCTTTCAGAGCATGTGTGAAGACTCTTAAATACGACAGTCAAAAAGTTGTTGCATTGTCTTATAGTTATGTTGTGCTTATGTGAGATAAAAAGTGACCATTCCTGCAGCAATTTTTCTGAATATCTCATTTAGTGTAACATCTTATGCAGTTGTTTCATTTAGTGTACTTTTATGAATCTTGAATAAATATAGAATATTGTAAAGTTATTTAAAAAGACACCAATTTATGAGGACCTAGCATTGCAACAGGAAATGTTATACTGGTTGATAGTTTTGCTTGTATATACTGATATCTACTTCCTACAATTCAAAATTGATACCGTCACTATAAAAAAGAGTTTACAGGAATTAAATGATTTCCACTTTTTAATTTTAATTTTTCCTGGTGTGACAACTGGGCATGAATGTACCTATTTATGTATCAAATTTTTATTAACATGCAATAACATCTACAAATACAACAATTAGTGTTTCAGTGCTGTTTCACACTAACTGGGAAATAATTTCAATTTACCAATATGTACAAAGGAACAAAACATACTGTAACCACCTGGATCACATCCCAAAAAGCCATGTATTTCATAATATTACAAGTTTACATAATTTTTTGTGGTTTAACTTATAATCTATTTCTGCTATGGATATAATAAAGACATAATGTCCTGAAATTCTACAGGATTTTGTGCTGGCCTCTTAGCACTATGGAAACAAATGTCTATGAGTGTGTGTGTGTGTCTTTCCCTTATAAATTAATACAATCTTTATTAATAAACTGCTCAATTTTTCAATGAGTTTTCCTTTTTTAATTTGTACTATGAAGTCTGTACCATGATTAGTTCATTTGCAGGTTAGGGATAGAACAGACAGTAGATTATGTAGTTTCTTCTGCTATAACTACTCAGAATTAAATCTAACACAGTAATATTTCAAAAACATGCCAACTACACAAAAATAAATCTTCCTTGCTGAACATTTACTCCTGGTTCTATCATATTCTAGTAAAGGACCTATCTACAGTGCTTTGAACATTGAAATCATCAACTTAGATACTTGCACAACTTGTTGGAAATCTGGTCTCTTGGAAATAAACATTAAATGAATGAAGTGTCAAATTCCCCTCTTCCCCATTGCTCAGCCTTCTCCTAGCAAAATACATGCAGTTCAAACCCCAGGACCTCTGGATTACACACTGTGCATACACAAAGCTGATTTTCTTCCCACATCACTGTAATTACACTGCCTTCATTAAAATTAACAGAATTCTCACTGTTTATTTCAAGGCAACAGTGAGCACTAGGATGTACATAGCACTCCCTGACATACACAGCACACGTCTCCTCTCCCTGCCAACAGCACCTCCCTCACACAAAATACACCTTGGAATCTCCCAAGGTGCTGACAGTAATTATTTGCATCCATATTAACAAGCACTATAGGTATTAGCATGCTACTGAGCTACAGCTTAATCAATTCAGTATTGCTCAGCTACAATGCTGGGAAATTTTAAAGCCAAACTTGTTCTGTGGTTCCAAGAAAAATTTCATTTTACATTATGTATGTAAAATCTCTTAGTCAGAAAGGCCCTTCACAGAGGTATTGCATGAGCTCTGCCCTGTCATTAGTGACATTGCTGAACAGGGACATTATCCTAGCTAATTAATATCTAAAGTATCCACTATCCATTAATTAATCACAGTAATGTGAGAGAAGAATCAGCGTTGTGTATGCATACAGTGTAATCCAGAGGTTCTTGAAGGTGGCCTGCAAGCACTTTGCCAAAAGACTCAGCAATGGGACAGAGGGGCTTTGACATTTAATTCACATGGATGGTTTGTATTTGCTCTTTTTAATTATTTTTTCATCGGTTTAAGTTTCAAATGGTGTAATACAGCTGTTGTTTTAGATTCAGAAAGCCAACTGTGGGCTGGGCTGCATCCGGAGCGCCGTGGGCAGCGGGTCAGGAAGGAATTCAGGAGGGGATTCTGTCCCACCTTGAGCACTGCATCTAGGACTGGGATCTCCAGCACAGGAAGACCAATGGACCTGCTGGAGCAAGTTCAGAGGAGGGATACCAAGTTGATTGGATGGATGGAGCACTGCTCCTATGAGGAAAGGCTGAGAGAACTGGGTTTGTTCAGCCTGGAAAGGAGAAGGCTTTTTTGGCCTTTCAATACCTGAAGCGAGCCTACAGGGAAGAGGGAGAGGGACTTTTCTTAAGAGTGTGTAGTGACAGGACAAGGGTGAATGGATTCCAACTGACAGAGAGTAGGTTTACATTAGATATTAGCAAGAAATTCTTTACTGTGAGGGTGGTGAAGCACTGGAACAACATGCCCAGGGAAGCTGTGGATGCCCCAGCCCTGGAACTGTTCAAGGTCAGGCTGGATGGGGCTTGGAGCAACCTGCTCCAGTGGAAGGTGTCCCTGCCCATGGCAGAAGGGTTGGAATGGGCAGTATGGAAAAAGATACCTTGCACCATACTTTGGGAACATTTTATTTTCTTGGCACAAAAGGAAATTAAATAACTTAAGTAAAAATATTGCAGTTCAGGCATTGAGATATAATTATGCATATAGTTATATGCTCTATTCAGAAAGTATTTTACCTTACTCTATTAAATTATTCAAAGGCTGAAATTCAAATTCTTGCCACTTTCCTCTATTTCTTTTGTAACAACTGTATTCAATTTCTCATATATGTTTTTGTGTACTGTGCCTGGTTAAAGACGAGCAAATAAGATAACTAAATCAGATAATTTAAATTAAAATCTGAAAACCAGCAAAATAGAAGACTGACCATTATTCCCATAAAACACTGTGTATTCCACACCAAACACAAGAAATTTATCTATTAAGCCCATGCAGCAGTAGCTAAAGATAATCTTACAGAAAAATGAGCCTTAGAGCTGGTGATGCAGACTCAAAAGGAGGTCATATCAAACAACAGCTATTTGTTGTTAAACCAAGCAAAACAACAAAATCTCTTGAAATAATCACCTCTCAGGAATGAGGCCACGAAACACAAAGCTCCTGAGCAATCTCCCAACTTGTCAGACGAAGGCAAAAGCTGTACAGTTCTAACTGCAGGGATGAAATACACTGTCTCACATAACCATACTGCTAGGAGGCAATGCTAATCAATGAGATAGAGCTTACACATTCCCTATGTTTTGGGAATAAAAGGGATCATTGTTGTACTGTCCAAATACAGACTAGATTTATCTATTTAACTATAGTTTCTTTCACTATCTAGTAGACTACCTTATCTTAAAAGAATTTTTTCTTTTAAAAGATCTTGAAAGATACTTTCAGACATCAGGTACAGATCTGTGGTAGCTCTAGATAGTGATTCAGGCCTACATTGCTCTACAGCACCACGTAAGATATTATTTGTTATAAAGCAATCCACTGACAACCTTTGTTCTGACTATTGGGAGTTTCCTTGCCACAACAGAGTTAGTACACTCCTCAGCCTCCTTGGGCACTGTAAAAAGTTTCTGCTATTTCATGATCCTGAGAGCTGCTATGTGTATGAAGCAACTAGAATACAATAATTTATCCCCTGGGCCATTATTGCATAAGTAGAACTAAACAACTGACTGTCGTTGTCGAGGCGGTCACGACACACAGAGCAAGGCTCACAAGCAGTTTCAGCTGGCAACTGTTTATTATCGAACATGGCTGACCTTTCATACATCTTCCAATTGTTTACCTTCTTCTACACTTGTAATTCGTTACAATACATCAACATAACACCATTGGTGAAATGTAACAGTGACTTCAACTAACTTTCTAAAAATACTCTGTACAGCTACAAAGTTCTTCTTATCTTTCTTCTCTCGATCTCCTTGGCAACAGCCTTGGAGAAAAGGCTCCTTCTTACTTCCAGCTTGTCCCGGTCCTTCTACCTGACAGGCCAGCTGTCAGGCCTCTCCACAACTGACAGTGCTGAACACTGTTGAAAAACCTCTTATTGTTTCAAAGAAGACTGCATCAGGAAATAATATTGGTGAATCTGTACCATGAAGTACTTCCACTTCTGAAAAATTAAAAATTGATACAAATTGGCTTCAAATTTCAAATGAATGCATGTTAAATACTCAGGAGCTGCCCTATTTTTTTTTTGTAATACTGCCCATGTACAACAAGGTACAATTTATCCACGGGGTTGTAATAGGGAAAGGTAGTAGAAAAGTCCTAAATGTGAAATAAAGTTGGCTTGGGTTAAACAGAACTAAAAAGAGAATTCAATCTTTATTTTCAAGACTAAGCTATATGTGCAAAAGAGGAGATACTATACAGTTCTTGTTACCAGATACAGGGTGATAAAAAGAAAAGGAACTTGGGTCTTTTTCATGCTTTTTGGCTATGAATGTACTGACAGTGTTAAAGGGGAAAAAGGACAGAGAGAATGTCCTTTCAAATACTCCTGGTGAAAAGTATAGAAATGTGTGCTCTATGCATATGATAAATGAAACAAAATCCATGTAAAGTTGAGGCGTCCTACTTGTAGTATTTCCATCTTTGTAACATCTGCCGCTCTCATTATCACATTATTTCCACCTACTATAATCTCTGTTTACTACTTTCTTATCCCTTAATCTGTACTTTCACTTGCAAATATCCTAACCATGTGTTGTTTATCTCAGAAATCATTCTTTATCCTTGATCTCCAAAGCAGAAAAGTATCCCTAAGCTTATTAATTTTCATCTCCGCTAACTCTGTTCTTTTCTGAGCAGCAGTTGACATTACTCTCTCTACCACAGCACAGACCAGGAACCCTAAAACAAGACTAGGTTTTCATGTGTGAGATGAACTGTTTTGTAAAAGCTTTTATCCCATGCAGTACCAGTGTCAAAGTCTGCTGAAGAGAACACAAAATGGACTAAGCACTGAACAACTCAGGAGAGCAGAGAGGCAACAGACACCTCTCAGGTGCCCTGGCATTCTCTATAGCAGTAGGACAATGAAGATGGCCAAATAAAATGTCTCAGAGGTCTTATAAAGTCTTAAGAACAGATTTTTTGGGGGGTTCTTTAAGAAATAATTCTATACCATCCTTTGCTAGGGCTGAGAGCATGCCTACCAATCAGAAGATGTGAAAAATATTTAAGTTATAGATTGAGTGTTATCTACTTCATTTTTTACACCATTATTTATATATATATTATCATTTTTATTCATTGTCAGCATACAAAGACCCCTGCAAAAAAGAAAACCCAACACATTCAATAAAAATAGAACACTTGATACACTTTTCCATTGAGTATTACAGGAAAAAAGCCTTTTAGTTTGCTAAGTATAGCTGAGTGTGACTTAAAGCCTTTGCACTCTAATGCTAAAACACCTTCTGTGCTGTAAAATGCTGCTCTTTTTGAGCTCATTCTGGGGGCAGAAGTTCTTGAGATTCTATAGAAACATAAAATCCTAAGGACTCACTGGAATAATGAATCTTAATTTAACAGATTTGCCTCGTAGGTTTTTGCGCCTTATGTTTTGACTGAAGTTTTCCCTGAGATTCACAAAGTTTTATCGGCTGTGCACGGTTTTATCTATGAATTTCAGTGAAATCACCGCTTCACCCTATCAGTGCCCACCAGCCGGGGTGCTGGGTCCCAGTCACACCGCAGCTCAGCTGGCCCTGGGCTGCGTTATCCCGAGGTCCCTTCAACCCCATTTGTTCTGCGATCCTATTATCGGGTAACGGGATCGTTCTTTTGCAATCCAAACAGCGCAACACGTGCATGGTGGGGAAAGACTTGTAAACGTTGCATAGTTTTCTTAGGGTTTTTTATATTAAAGAGCAACACAAGTCATAAAACAACCTTAGACAGGTCACAGATGTGCAGACAGCCCCATGCCTGGGCTCTGAGATGGGGCACAAAGTGGGTCAGGTTGCAGGGGACCACAGTGGGGCAATTGTTCCAACCTCCCTGCTCAAGCAGGGTCATCCCAGAGCACTTGGCCCGGGATTGCATCCAAACGGCTCTGGAGTATCTCCAGCGAGGAAGGCTCCAGAGCCTCTCTGGGCAAGCTGTTCCAGTGCTCGGTCACTCACAGTGAAGCTCTTTCTCATGCTCAGGTAAACTGTGGGCACCAATCTCCACCTGCTACCTCCCGTGCTCCTGCTGGGTACCACCTGAACGGCCCGGCTCCATCCTCCCGGCACCCCCTCCTTCATTTAAACATTTATATACATGGATGAAGTAAGGTCCATGGAAAAGAGAGCGGGCTGAGCGGCTTTGAGCCGAGGTGGGATGGTTCGTTCGGCTTTAGGCTCGTGGGGTAAAGTAGTGCTGACTGATCAGTCCAGGTAAGAGCCAGCCCTGCCCCTGCCGAGGGCCGACCGCCAGCACCCAGCCGCGGGGCTGGACCCCGAGGGGCTTCCCTGGATCCCGGCAGCGGGAAAAGCGGGACAGGGCGGGAGTGGACGAGAAGCTCGGCTCCTGCACCCCTCCCCCCCGGGTGCCCCATTGGAACAGCCCTGCCCGGCGCTCCCCCGCCCCGCCGAGCGATGGAACCTCCCGCGCGCGAACAGTTTAAATTCCAGCCCCACCCCGGCGGGTGCCCGCGCGGGGGAGGCACGGCCCGCACCGCCCCCAGCCCCGCTCGCCTTCCGCTCCCGCTGTGTGCCATTTCCAGCCCCGTTCACGTTCGGACCCCGCCGTGCCCCCGCTCCC
>VYZR01008029.1:0-23394 GCA_013400675.1 Oxylabes madagascariensis
TTTTTTTTTTTGGGGCGGGCGGTGGGGAGAGGCTGCAGATGGTTTGTTCTCTTGCTAACACATTACGGAGCAAATATACACCTGTGTTCTATGTAAATATTAATAGAATTGTTTGCCTGAATTTTTATTGTTTGCCTTTTTTTATTTTTCTCTTTCCAAGAGGGAGGCAAAACAAACACTTATTTTGCTATAACCTGTAAATTTTTGAGGCACTCATTTCTCCATACAGTTGTGAATCCCTGTGGACTCTTGAGTGTTTTCTCCTTGAAGTGAATTTACTGCTCAGTGGCCGCAGTCATTCCAGCAGGAAACCATGGAAAGCCTTTTGGTGCCTAAAATGAGGAGTTTTCTCTTCCTGGTCTGGAGGAGCAGCTTCCTGTGCTCCAGATGAGCAGTAATGCTAGCTTAATGAGCCATGGACTAATATTTTTTATTCTTTTGGAGCTGTTCCGATCACTCTTCCACCCCAATGGCTCTCAGGGGAAGAAGATTTACGAATCATCGAGTCACCTCAAGACTTTTGGGAAAGGACCCTGTAAAAAAACAGAACCCAAACACGTCTATGGAGCCTGAGCATGGTACCCAGGACAGTGGCAACTCTGCTGCAGTGCACAGCCGCTGCCTGTGGTCTCGCACAGGGGTGCTCTCAGCACTGACTACAGCCTTCTCGTCTCAAGTACAACACTGTGGGCTTTCCAGGTAAACCTCTTGAGTGGTGAATGGCTTCATGAAGCATGGACTAATAAATAGTTTAAGTTATTGAAGCACAGCTCAACAGAGCGCAGTTCAGAGGTGAGGTAGCTCTGAACCTGTGCAGGGGGCGAGGGGGAATGCTGGCAGTAGGAGTACTCTGGTGCTTCCCCAGGCATGGAGGGACGCTGAATGGGAGGGACAGCATCAGAGGAACGCCCTTAGGGAGAGGGGCATTCCGGACGCTGCAGTCTGCGCTGTCACTGCTCAGGGACAGGACTAAGTAAAAGGCCGAGGGACTGAACATTCTGGCCTTGAGGCTTTTCTGTGGCTTTGCCCTGGGCATCCATCCCTTAGCTCCACTGTAGAGCATCAGTATTTTGACCTTTCTTCTGTTGGCTTTTTCCAGAGCCTCCCTGCTGGTTTCTCTGCTCTTCTTTGGCAGCTCAAGCTAATGTTTTTTTCCCTAAACCCCAGCCTGGTGGCTGCTTTTTTTGTCTTCTTTCTTCAGTTTTTGAAATATCCAGCAATTCTTTTTTTCCTGAGCTGCTGCAAAAGAGTCCCAGCTGAGCTGTGGTTCAAGCAATGGGAAAATATCCCATGCCCAGCCCCCAGTGCAAGCAGGTTTTGCACTCATGATGTGTTTAATGCCAAGCAGTGCCTTCAAGTGGGATGTCATTTGCAGGGGCTGGATCTTTGCACTGCCATGAATTGTTAGCCTCCTCTGCCACCCTCATCTTTCTAGTTTCGTGAAGGCAGTTGCTTGCTGGCATAGCCATACCCTTAAATTCAAGAAATGAACTTGTCTATGTTGACACTCGAGACTACACTTTTAGTTTTCAACAGAAGGTGTCTGCAGTGTGAAATCCTGCTCACCACCAAGGATGTGCTTCAAAGTCCCAGCCAGTGGGGACCACAACTCCTCCTTTGATGAGCTGCTCCATGAACAGTGGAGATGTGCTGTGAACAGCAGGGAAAAATGGTGCATTAGTGCTGCACCCTTGCAACCTTTTTTTACCTGGCCCTCATATTTTGAACGGACCTTCCCTTCCCAGCTCTCCCAGCAGCACTTGGGGCCAGAAACACAAGAGACCATCAGAAAGAGTTTTGGGGGAGGGAACTCCTCTGCAGCACTGCAATTTAGGAGGTCCTTGTACTGAACTCTGAGGAGTCCTTTGCAATGATAATTACTCAAGATTGCAGAGGCTATGCAATCAGAGCCATGCTAAGCTTGGAGGAGCCTACTTCAGTTTGAAGTACATTAGCCTGCTCAGTACTGGAGAGCAGAAACCAGCATGATGCACCCTCATGCCGTGAAGTGAGAAACAAATCCTGCTGTTTGAGCTGGCTACCAGGATGAGGCGGCCCTTCATCTACCTGCTCACACTGAATTCATTTCCTCATCCTCTGAAGAGGTTAGAACAAGATGGTCCTTGCCCATGCGATATCAGAAAGAAAGGAGATTTATTCACAAGACTTACTGCCCTCAGATGGTCAGGAAAGGGCCAGCTGCACTGGCAATGCTGTGCCAGTCCTCAGTGGCAGTGGAGCCTTTCCTCCACCTGTCTGCCAAGCACTCATCCTTTGGATGATGAGAATACATTTTAGTCAGTTTATTCTAAATGTTGGAGCACCTACAAAAGGCTTTTCATTCTACAGTTTTTCAGCCATTATATACATAGAGGGAAAAAAATTATCCTAAATCATCTCTTTCAATGGCTATAGGAAACTCCTTACTGGTCTAGTTCCTACCTCACGTAAGAAGGAAAATGTGTGCAATTGGGTTTGCCCCTCATCACTGAAAAGGTGAGTTCTATTACAGTTGTTACTGCTGTTTTGTGACTAAGCTTTGGGCAAACAGCCTGGGAACTGATGAACGTGCCAGAGACCCAAGACCCTGACTCATTTGTTCATCCCACTTTATTTTATAACTTAATAGAAAATAATTTAAATGTGGAGTTAATTGTGTTGCTGAATTGGGACTTTGGAGTAAAGTCCCTGCTGGATTCAGTTCATCTTAAGCAGATATTTATTAGAGCTTGGGCAAAGCCACTGACATTTTGGTATAAGTGTTTCATAAGAATGCTGTTGGTGATAACTTGGACACCACCACCCAGGCATTTTGGGAAACAAATGAGTACCAGCCAGTGTTGTGCTGGATGAGTCATTTGGGAAAGGGGGAAATTTGGCTGATTTTGCCATTCTTAAGGCAGTCAGCCATATCGATGTGAGTGGCAAACAGGAGAGCCAGGCAAAAGTCAGCTATGACGGAGTCCATGATAGCCTGCTATTCATTTTGGAGGAAAACTGGCAATAAAAAGGATCTGGTCATCATTAAGCTCCAGCAGAGTTTATTCTGATTTTGTCAAGCTGACTCCTTAATTAAATGGTTGCTTTATGGGGAATTGGAGAAGTATTGCATGTGTGGTAGCAACAGGTAGAGGCTGTCATCCCAATTCATCTATTCTCTCTGAACTCTAAGAAAACATTTTCCACTTCTGAGATGCTCTTCTCCGAAAATCTACCAATCCTTCCCTGGGCAGACAAGATGAAAGGAGCGAGGGAATCCCCTTGTTTCTGTCATAGCCACCTGCTGCTATATCCCAGCTATAGAGGATAATTTTGCTTTTAGTTTCCAAACAGTGCCCAGGCATTTGTCTTTTCCTAAGGGACAATTTAATTCCTTTTGTGAACTCATTTTGGGTTATAATGTGATTATATTTCAATGCCTCTTATTAATCCCATATTGAAGGCAAGCATAGTAAAGATGGGAGAAAAAGAACTACAGTTTGTTTTTTCTTTTTTTTTGTTTTTTTTTTCTTTGAGCCTTCTTTTTTCCTTCTTCCCATACCCAGGGCTTTCTCTGGGATTCGACCCAGTAACCCCTCCATCTTACAGTGCTCTTCTAAAAGAGCCACAGGACATGTATCAGGGCCCTTGACAGAGCAGAGAGAGATGGACTGGGTTTTTGCATTGTACTGCTTTTCTTGCCTGTACATCCAGGGCAGGGGGTGAGGCCAGACACACCTCGGTGTTTGCTTTTAAGGCTGGGTTTGTGATGCAAAGCTGCACTGGGGCTGACTGTGCACTGCCAGCTCTTGTGAGCTGCAGCATCCCCTGCACCACTCAGCCTCGTGCCAAGGTGTGTTCCCAGGGAGGCCTGAGGGCTCACACCCACCATCCCATCCAGGCTTTGGATAACCTTGAGTAGTTCAGGGCTTTGTGACTTTCACCAAGAAAGAACAAAAAAGGAATTTGCCAATGGAGAGGGGATGTTGTTAGGTGCTGTTCCAGCAGTATCTACTGTGTGGCAGAGATGGTTTTGTAAAAGGTCCTAAATCCTTTTGGGAGCAGCTGCCAGGCAGCATCCCATGCAGAACATGAACCAAGTAGAAATGCAAAGCTCACCTTGCATCTGCCTTACCTCAAGAAATTCTTAGCACACTAAGGGCACTTGTCTTACAGTATTACAGTATTTGTACCTTTTTAATTCACAAGTGAAAGCGATGTGAAGTATCATATGTGATAATGTCTGAGAGCTGTCAGCTGTGAGACACTGAAATGACAGCCCTTTAAAGTGCTGTCAGGTCTTGGTGGACACTTTTATTATAATACTTATTTTAGCCTCAGGAAGATGAATTCATTGTGTCTTCCCTTTCTGGGGGTCACCTTAAAGTACTGCTATTCAGTGGTGGGATGTTTAACAAAATGGTTTTCTTGAAGTTTTCTGCACTGTAGGTAAGATCTCCTCCCTTCCCACAGATGGGAACCACAGCCAGGGACTTTGAGCAGGGTTCCCAAGACACAGAGAACTTTTCCAGGCCTTGTGGCCCTTGTCCTTTCAATAACTGATGAGTGCAAAAAGTGCAAATGATCTGCTTAATCCCACTGCGGGCTCCTCTCCCACGGGAAGAGCCCAGCTCCTTCCCAGCTGGAGGAGGTTTGGTGCAGTGAGGCAGTGCCACAGCAGAGCTTCCCCTAAACCCACCCACGATCATTAAGTCTCCATTACAGGACACTGAATTCACTCTGCAAATGAAAGATAATGTCTCCTGGGGAAAATAAACTAAAAGCGGAGAAGGGGATTGGCAAAACAAAAACAACCCTTCCACTGCAATAGCACTCTCAATTAAGAACAAAACGGAGCAGGAAGCTTTGAAGCCTGACTTTGGGCAGAAAGAAAAGGCAAAGGCCCTCTCTGAGAGCCCCAGGTTTCTGTAGGCACAGCACAGCGGCTGCCGTCTTCTTTTTACGTCAGAGCATTAATGCTGTTGTTTCGCCCCTGGTATCAACAGAGCTTGCCTGGTAAGTGGGTGGGGTATTGGGATTTACATGGTAGACAAATTCTGGAAACCTTCAGTCTTTTTCTTTTTTTTTTTTTTTTTTTTTTTTTTTTTCCCCTAACAAAGCTTTTGAAAGTCCGCTGGGGACCCCTAATGTTCAGCTACTGCTGAAGCAAGCACTTCAAAGCCAGAGCTGCACAGTTTCTTTAGCCATCTATGGGTTTGATCATTCTGGTGGGCTTATATTACAGGCAGTAACCTTCCCTTCCCCCTGCTAAAAGTCATCTTCCTGGGAAGCTCTGAGAGCTCCTCAAAGTGTTTGGTGAAACAACATTTCTATGGTCAGAAAACATGCCAGCCAAATCAAACTGGAGTGGCCCTGGAGATGCTTTGGGAGGCAGAAACCTTTTTGCCACCTGCATAGCAGGGAGGATCCCTCCTTGCCCTGAGCCGTGGCAGCAGACACGCTTTACATGCCCAACAGAAAAGTCTGCAGAAGAAAAATGGATAGAAGATGTGGTTATTGTCAAAGGGGTTGGGAGGAGTAATCCTGTGGGGATTTTAAGAGTGTCAGTGACAGACTGTGTTAGCCCTCCATAAACTCCCACTGCCTAGTCCCTATTCCCGCACATCTCCCCAAGGCTGCCTCATTTGCCTTCTAAAAAAAACCTCCACTGTTCACCTTCTAAGGCCCGTACCAAGTTGGGCAGCCTCCATGACCAAAACCTACAGTCTTCCCACTGCCTTCAGCTAGGGCAAATGGGAATTGCTGTTAGAGGGTTTCTGCTAATTTCCTAGTGCCTCTGCTGGTGGGGCTAAACAGGACACACAAATACCTCCACAACAGCCAGGTTTAGGATTTTTTCAGCCAGATTCCTGGGGTCAGCTTTTCTCTCACTTATGACAGGAATGTGTTGTCTCTCCTAGACTAGCATTAATATAATTTTCATTTTCCCCCTCAGCAAAAGGCAACAGTGTGGTCAGTTACTGGAAGAGCCACACCAAATGCACTCGAAAGTCTGGGCAGAAAAATGTTAGAAATGCAGCTGGAGTAAGTTACCTTCCTCTTTCATATCTCCAACCCCAATCCCAAGCAAATCAGAAAAAATCGTGCTTTCTAAGTGGTTTCTAACATAATGAAAGTCAATTAGAGTGATGCAAACGGAGCTGATAACTGCAGGTTTTCATCACTGACTCTGTGCTAAGTATCTGCACTGTGTGGTTTGCAAGGAAGTAAGGGTGCATGGAGAGGAAAGGATGGGGTTTTTAAAAGCACTTAAATTACCTCTAATTAGCAACACAACTGCAGTCAAAACATAATGTGAGGATAATAAATTGATATTTGCATAATGGAAATACTACCAAACTGTACTTCAAATAAGATGAATTAGATTATAATTAGAGCTGTGTTTTGGGAAAGAAAATCCTTCTAATTGCCTGAGTACAGGCAGTGCCAAGGAGGGGAGGGCTGGCAGCTGTCGGGGAGGTCCAACCAGTGCTGTGTGGGACAAGTGCCCCACAAGTGGGGGCCATTCCCTGAAGTGGGGACAGGGTGCCCACATCTACCAGTGGCCAGAACAGCCATGGCAAGGCAGGTCTGGGGAGAAAAAGGGAAAAAAACAGGAGGAACATGAATGTGTGCACTCTCAGCCATCAACTGCAAACCCATGAACTGAAAGAAAATCCAAGGTGAAATTGTATGGACAGCAATTAGGGTGGGAGACACCTGTGTTTCAAGAGGAGGTGGTGCAAGGGTAAAAATGCAAGCACTAACCCTGTAAATTGCAGGAAAACAGTAAATATCTTTTTCTGGTAAAATCTTGTCACCACCTTGAGTTCCAATGGCTTCCCCCTGCTGCTGTTTGATAACTGACTTTATTGAACAAACAAGAGTTTTCTTTCTGTTGAATTATATGCAAAGTTGTTTGCAAAGATTTATTGTCCAGCTCTTACTACTCTTTTTTAGTAAAGAGGGCCACCTGGATAGCACTGGATGATAGGTCACTCACCCATTGTACAAGACCATGTATACCAGTAAGGAAATTACAGCTGATATGTTATATTCCAAAACAGCTTTTTTTTGAGAAAGCGGACAAAAGAATTACACCTTGTCACTGAAGTGAAGGCAGTGTGAACCTTGAAGCTGACTTGTTGCCTGGTAGCTGCAGAATCTTATGGGTGGTGCTAATGCCCATTTTGTTGTTGGGCAATGACATGGTTCAGGGGGGAAAATTGATCAGCATACAGAAACCTGCTCTCTCATTTTGGCTGGGGGTGTGAAAAAGGTGATTTCTTAAGTCCTGTGTGTACTGGGTTTGTGTGGCCATATTTTGATAGTGAGGGGGGCTATGGGATGCCTTCTCTGAGAAGCTGCCAGAAGTTTCCCTCATGTCTGCCAGAGCCAATGCTAGCTGGTTCCAAGGAAAATGTGCTGCTGGCTAAGGCTGGCCTAGTCAGGAATGAGAGTAATGCCTTTGTGATAACATATTTAAGAAGGGAAAAAAGTAATTGCACAGATGTAATTGTGGCCAAAGAAGAGCAGAAGGGGACTGCACCCCATGAAAACTGACCCACATTGGAGCAGCTAGTGGAGAACTGTGTCCTCTGGGAGGGACCCCACACTGGAGCAGAAGGACTCTTCTCCCTGAGGTGGCAGCAGTGGCAGAAATAGCTGTATTGAACTGACCATAACCCCCATTCCCTATCTCTCTGCACTGCTGGGAGGAGAGGAAGTAGAGCCAGGGAAGGAGGGAGGGATGAGGAAGAATTTGGTTTTAAAATTTATTTTCTTTTTCATTATTCCGTTCTGATTTTTTTTAGTAATAAATTTAATTAATATCTCCAAGTTCAGTCTGTTTTGCCCATGACAGTGTTTGATGAGTGATGTCTCCCAGTCCTTTTCTCAACTCATGAGCCTTTTGCTATATATTCTCTCCCCGGTCCAGTTGCAGTTGGGAGTGAGAGAATGGCTTTGATGGGTGTCTGGCATCCAGCCAGGGGCAATCCAGCACACCATGAAATGCAATGACCCTGCTCACCAGGCCCTCCGTGTATTTGCTCCTCACATACCCAGGTGAGAACACTTCAGCTCACTGAGCTTGTGTCATATCTGGGCCACTATCAGCATCATCCTGGACACAGTGACAATAGGAAAGGTGTGAAAGGTGCATGAGTTTGGCCATCACTGGTTGGCAAAAGTGTGCAATAGGACATGGCTCTCTGCAACCATGCTTGGATGTTCCTCTGACATGGGCTGCTGAGGTATGGGAGGAGGGAGAAAACAAGGAGGGTGATTTTGGGGATAGAGGAGTGCAGCACACACTGGTTCTGGGTTTCAGTGGGGTTTTTGAGACAGCTCCTCATGTTACTCACCCGGTGGATGCTGTTTTGTGGAGACAAAGACAAGGCTTTCCTGCTCCCAGGCACAGAAAGTGCACTTAATTGGTGCATCTCTCTATATATGAGATGTAAAGCATAGGTCTGGTTTCTAAATCAGGAGCTACTGCTCATGCATGTTTACTCTATGAGAAAAAAAGGGCAGGGTATGAGATGTGATGCAGCACAAGCCTCAAGTCAAGGGAAATATTCCCCTGCCTTCAGAGGGTCCTGGCTCAGGGCATGGACCACAGAGACCATGGAAATAAGCTCCCGTTTGAGTTGGCAAATGGTGTCTTGCTTTTCTGCTTGAGGAAAAGGAAACAGAAACTCACCTGGAGCTCTGCTCTGCTGTGCAGTTTGTGGTACCAGATTTAATAAAGGGCTGTGTGGGAGGGAGCACAGAGGGAAAGAGAAAGGAGATGAGTGGGGGGAGCAGGCAGCTGCACTGCACCAGAGAGCATTGGTGTGCAGCATGCTGACAGAGATGAGCTGAGGGAGGCAGGACAGCCAGGCCACAGGTCTCCTCTCTGTCCTCTGCTGTTGGGAGCAGGATATAGAGCCACCCCTGAGGAGCCCAGACTGGGGACAGCCAGGCGGAGAAGAGGCAAAGCCCAGCCATCCCTTCCTTAATGTGTGGCTACCACACAGCCTCCATCAGTCTCCACTGTGCAGGGTGCTGGCATGCTGTGCCTGCAGGATGCCCCCCAGTTGTTGCCACCATCACCCTAGGAAGATACTGAGCCTGCCATCCAAGAGGAGACAGGAAAATGGGAGCCTGGATAAAATCCCTCATGCCTTTGCCTACGAGTCACAGCACAATAGCAATTCTCAGAAACCAAAGCTTGGACTCCTCCATGGGCTTGCTGTCCCATTTGTTCCCTCAGTGGCAGCCCCTTGTTCTCAGGCTCACCAGTGTGGCCTCAGGCACCCAGGGGGAGTGCAGGACCTTGTGTCGTGCAACAAATGAGCTGAATACTCATGGTAGGAAGAAGAGAAACATTGCACACCAACAAAAGCCCTGGGAAACAATTTTATTGCTAGCAAAACTCTGCAGGTCTTTGTTTAGCGAGTGCACTTCCCGTGAAATGCAATTGCTCACTGTGGTTTTAAACTGAGACCACCCTGAAAATGAAGGCAGTTTCCATTAAATTGAATTATTTTTCCCCAGACCTGGCATGACAATGGTAATGTTGATAAGGAACAATAGCTGCTAAGTGAGAGCATCATTTATATTTTCTATTAAATCACTGTCATTTCCAGTACAAATGGATCATGCATGCATGTCATGCTGATTTACAGTGATAAAGCCTTAGTCGTGATCAGTTATCACAATGCCTAAGCAGAGCAAGAAAGGTGGCACAAACATGCAAGCAACACTGCATCAAGCCCAGATCAATATGTGGATCTAACTCAGCATTAGCAGATGAGTTGGTGCAACAGTGATGGGAGTTTTTTCAAAAATATTCATATCCTTATCATCAGAATAACCTTGAAGGCTATTGATCTCCTCCACCTCACCTTTCCAGTGGTCTTCAGAGGTGGCAAGCCAGGAAGCAAATGGAGAAGGAGCAGCAGCACGTGACTGGTATACACCTGACCATGGAGATGCAGCATAAAGCAAATGGAATGTCCAGTGGATGATTCAAATTCCTGAAGACTAGACACTCAGCAAGGAGAAGGTGGGGATGCTGTGTGCAGAAGAAGGCAAGGTTGGACCAGCATTGGTGCTGCAGCAGTCATTCAGGGAAGGTTTCTGCTCTTGAAGATATTTTCCAAAAGTTGCTGAGCTTCTAGAAGCCCATGGGCTGCTGCCACACTGAGGAGTTTCTCCACTTCCCTGAAGGACATGAAACCTTCATCAAGCAAATCTAGGAGGAAGTCCTAAATTCATTCCTAGCTAAATTTTAATTACACAGGCTTTTATAAAAGGAACACAGCTACTAAATATGAAAACATCTGTAAAGTTAACTCTCCCCTATTGAGAAAGTGATCTGATTTTTCTTCTGCTATTTCCTGTGGTCTCAGCACATATATTCTAGATTTGGTGATTTTTTTCATCTTAGTTGAAGGAGTAATAGTTTTGGGGTTCTTGAAATACCACCCAATATGTGAGTCTGATCATGCAAAATGCAGTGGAGACTGAAACAAAATGCACTGGCTTCAAATCACAAGGTTTGCCCAAACAATGCTTTTTTAGTGTCATTTAGGGTACAACTGCTCTCTCCAACCGAAAAATTTTAATTTTCAGGCTTGAAGCTAATGAAAAGAATCAAAATGAAACAATACACAAAATCAAAATAGGGCTGGGTTTCACTTTGATGGGATCAGTTTCTTCAGCTTCACTTAGCCCCAGGACAAATCATCACAAGTGACTGTACAAAGCACAAGGCAAGTTTTCTTTATCTGTGGGCCTTGCTGGGAACACTGGTGAGCAGTGTGCACATGCACATCAGGGAGAGAAACTCATCCTGGGCAGTTTCAACCCAACCCCCAGGCAGTCAGTAGGAAGCTTCTCATTGACCCCCACTAGATGGAAGGAGAGTGAAAAGGGAACTCCCTTAAAAGAGAAAGACAGGTCTCTAGCAGAAAAATCACATGTCACTTCAATAGCTCTTTCTATACCAGTACGGGTCTTTTCCCTTGCCTTCTTTGGGAAATCATCATGGAAAAACACATACAATTAGACCATGGGCATTTTAGGTACTGTGACACCTAATTTTTAAAATGTCATGGGACTAACTGTGTTTTCCTATTTCCCTGCTGCAGGTAGGGCTGCATTACTGACAATACAAAAAGAGGGCATTAGAAATGCTGGAGTGGATTCATGCATGGAGTACCTACAGCACCAGGTTTCCCCCCCTTCCTCCCAAGAGGAGCTGGGAATGAAGCTGTAATGGGAAGGAAGAGGATTATCTCAGGTTACCCTTCTTCAAGTGCCACGGTCATGTTTCTGAGTGTCCCCACTGCAAGGTTGAAGGAGGAGTGGGGATGTCCCTGCCCCGCAGCCTGCCTACAGCCAGGAAGAGACAAGCACAGAAAATGGTAAGAGAAACACAGAAGAAGAAAACCAGAGTTTGAGCATTTTCAAGCAAGGTAAGAGTTGGTTTTGGCTGAGAGTCACTTTTCTTCCAAGCAGCTGATACAGTGCTGTGCTTTGGATTCAGTATGAGAATAATGCTGGGAACACGCTGATACTTCGGCTGTTGCTGAGCAGTGCTTACCCTAAATCCAGGATTTGTCAGTTTCCCACGCTCTGGCAGCGAGCAGGTGCACAAGAAGCTGCGAGGGAGCACGGCCAGGACAGCAGACCCAAATTTGCCAAAGGGATATTCAGTGCAATGGAGCATCTCATGGTCAGTGTATCAACTGGGGAGGTTGGTCAGGAGCTGCTGACTGTTCGTCAGGGACAGGCTGGGCATTGGTCAGAGCAGTGAGCAATTGTACTGGGCATCACTTCTGTTTCTTGAGGGTTTATTCCTCTCTTTTATTACTATCATTATATTTTACTTTATTTCAATTATCACACTGCTCCTATCTCAGCCTATGGGTTTTACCTTTTTCCAATTCTCCTCCCTATCCCGCAGGAGAGGAGGGGAGAAACCAGTAAGCAGCTGCATGGTACTTAGTTGCTAGCTGAGATGAAACCAGAACAGAGCAAATAAGGGGAAAGTTATGTATAATTCACTTTTTGAAATGCGACTCCTTTGAAATTTCGGGCCCTGATTTGGGAAACATCCTTATTCAGAAAAGCATGAAGGCTTCAACATTTCTCTAGGTATGGATATCTTTAATGATTCCTTCTTGATTTACATCTCCTACTGTCAAAAGGCATAGTTCTTTCAACCCTAAAAGTCCTGCAGCTTGATGCTGTTCTATGCCTTGAACAGGCAGAGACAACATCCAACATGCCTACTCCTCTCCCCTTGCTTTTTGGGTAGCACAGTAAATTTCCCTGTCCTTAATCCTTCCCATTTTTCACCAAGAATGGTAGGATTTCAGGGGACACAGGCCAGGCTCCTACCACAGCTGTAACTACTATGGATACCACAGCAAAAGCACACACAGGCATGGCTGTGTCACTCATGTGGCAGAAGCCTCTTAGGAGAGTGTGCTGAGAGCAGGAAAATAATACACTGGTGTAGCTTGATTTCCCATTCCCTCAGCAGCTCCTGGCTCACTCCCCTCCTGCACCTGTGCATTCTTCCTGCTGCCCACCTGCAGCTCAAACCTCCCCAAAAAGCCATACAGCAGCACCAGCATCCCTCTGCACTCTCACTGTCAAGATACTTCCTTTCTTCCACTGATTAAAAAAATTAGCAATGGCACATGGGGAAAGTGGAGCAAAGCATAATGCAACCCACTGTGAGAAGTCAGGAGCTCCTGCTGTCCCTGCTGCCACCTGTGAACCTCCTTCCCACCAGCACAGGACAGCTTGGTGCAGCTTTCCCCCCAAAGCACTGCCAGCTTTTTCTTCCTCCCATACCACAAGCAGCCTTTCCACAGAAGAAGCCAATTTCCCATTGTCAGGAATTGCTTGGGGGATTTTCGTGCCTCACCTGAACCAGTGCATGGCCATGTCCTCATTTTTTTCCACTCCAGCTCCTGGGTGTGAGACAAGGTAGCAAAGTCACAGATAGGTTATAAAATCCAGTGCCCAAAGCCCAGCGGTGTGTTGGTGCCACAAAGCCATGTTTGTGGTTCTGGCTTATAAGCATGCACACTCTGGCAGCAAGTTAGCCATAGACTGGAGAAACACTACCTTGCAGATACCTCTGTCCCAGGATGTGCTGGGCATTGGGGTACCCCAGGCGAGCATACACATGAGCCACATGGAAATGGAAATCCTCGTAGCACAGCAGGATGTACAGGAGGAGGAGGCCAGCAGTGATTACAGCTGCCAGCTGTAAAAGAGAGGAACAGTCATGATGCAAGAAAGGAAATAAGCTGAGGGCTAGCTACAGCAAATATTTAATCTGAACTCTGAAGTCTCCCAAAGCTATTCCCCATAGAGAAGTGGGAGGAAAGGCCCACACACCGCAGAAAATCAAAGTCACCTTTGATAGAGCCAGTTCCAGAACTTCCACTAAAGCTGGCAGAAAAGGCCCTGCTGAATTCAGTGAGCAGTGTATGAGCTCCTGAGTTAATTTCCCCTTTAAGCTCTGCTACAGCAAAGGAAACTACAATCATTTAATTTTCTAGTGGTCCTCTTGAAGAAAATGGAAAAAAAAGAAACCCTAAGGTGCCATCAGGATTTTAGAAACAATTCATCAAAGACATTTGCCAGAAGGAGCCTCATTCTCCAGGCACCTGGGGACTTGTGGACCACCACTGCCCACATAATTGTCATACAGATGTGAACACTCACATAATCACAAAATGGGTCCGGCTGGAAGAGACCACAGTGTGTCATCTGGTGCAATCTTCCTGCTCAAGTACGGTCATCCTAAAGCACACTGGACAGGATTGCATCCAGTTTCTGGATATTTCCAGGGAGAGAGACTCCACAGCCTCTCTGGGCAATCTGTCCTAGTTCTCGGTCACCTGCACAGTAAAGTAGTTCTTCATGTTCAGGTGGAAGTTCCTGTGCATCAGTTTCTGCCCATTGCCTTTTGGCCTATTACTTGGCACCAGTGAGAAGTGCCTGGCTTCATTCTCTTGACATCCTTCCTTCAGATACTTATAAATGTTGATGACTTCCCCTTTCAGTTGTCTCTTCTTGAGGCTGAACAGGCCCAGCTCCCTCAGCCTGTCCTCCTCCCTTAATCATCTTCATTGCCTTGCATTGGACCTGTTCCAGGAGCATCATATCTCCCTCCCTTCAAACATCCACAGCTCATAAACCCTTTCATTCTGTGTTACAGTGAGGACATGCCTACACCTGAGAGGAGAATAACCTTGAGTTGGAAACTCTTCTTGCATCCAAGGCATAAATCAGTGAAAAGTCTGATGAACTGCACCAGCAGTGAAAAAAGATGAGAGACCAGAATAAGATTGTTTGCTTTTTTTGGTGCCAAATTGGATTTTCTTTGTTCAGTGAGCTAGCTATTATCTTCCAGTGAGAGGAGCTGGCAACTTACACATCCACATCTTGGCAGAGTCAGATGTTCCTGGCTGGGGGAAGAACATACTTAGGAAAAGGCTGTAGGAGGCCCATGTGGAGCCTCCTGCCTGCACAGGTTATCAGAAGCCCTTTGCCTCCCTGGAGGTGAATGCAGTATATCTCACCAGTGGTGCCAGCCCTGCAGAAGGTAAAACCCTTCCCTACTACAGGGAAAGATGGACCAGGTGCAGTCCTGGGTGGAAGACATGACTTTTTGAAAACATCAAGGAGGCCAGTGCTGATCAGTGTCTCCATGCTACTCTGTGATGAAAGAAACCATGTCAGTGGTGTGGGATCTGCAGGAGACCACTCATACCACATCCTTCAGCTCTGTAGCTTTGGTGACACAGTGATGGACCCTTGTAACTAATGTTCATGGGGACATGCCGAAGTGCCTGCGGGCACTCTGCATGCCACTGTCACTCCCTTGTGCACACAGAAGCACAGCAGTCACAAGTAGCCCTTTTTAGCAGCCAAGTCAGAAGCAAGGCCCAAGGTCTGTCCAGTTGACCACAGCTGTTGCAGAACAAGCTCACTTTTTCATCAGGGCATAATATCTTGCTTCGGCTACTTGTGCACAGTGGCTACAGTATGTGTGTGCATTCGTCACCATGTCACGTTCAGAATGAGCCAAGGGGACAAGAAGCAGCTGCAAAGGATGACAAGATATAAGAGCTTTAACAGTCAGGGGCTCTTCTGGCCACTGTAGATGGTTTGATGCAACTGATACAGACAGGTGCAAAAACCAACTCTCCTTCACCTTTTTGGGGGGCAGCAGGAGAGGGTGTAGTGCTCAAGATATATGCAGACCACTGCAAAGCAAATGATGCATTTAGATTCTGATCTGCTGCTCAGTTGTCTTTAGAGCTTGAGCACAGAGGTGATGTGGGTCTGCAATTCCTTGCTGTTTCATGGGGGCTCCTGCACTCCCACACATCACGATCAGCTGCAGAGATTGCTGGAGGCAGCAGATTGCCAAGAGCTTGTTATTTCCTAATTGGGACCCAGATCCTGGTTTGGGCCCATCTCTAATTGGGATTAGTGAATGCTGAGGATTAAATGAGCCTAGTTAGCTAATTAGGCTAAATAGATAAAATAGGTAAACAATAATGACATGCAAATGCCCCAACATTTGATTTTCTGACTGATAAGTTTAGGGATGTAGGAAACTTGGACACACACGCTCACACACTCGCTCCCCCATTCAGCCTGTGTGGAGCTGTTCTGAAAGTGCTGATGGGTATGGAAATCCCTGTAAGCCAATGGCAAGCCTGAGAGGAAATGCAAGTCACGGATCAAACTGGTTATTGATGAATGCTTTTGATCTTATTTCAGAGGAGGAAATGATACTCCTGGTAAGAAGTGCTTCTTGCTGGAGACGTGGCTGATGTTAAAGGTCCAGCTCAAGCAAAGCTGGGTATAGATCCATGGTGAAGGGTAGGACAGTGTTTCTGAAGCAGTGCAAAAGCTGATGAGTAAGAGTCTGGTTTCACACAGTGGCCGTGGGCTGTTACTGTGCTATTTTGTCACTGTTGCAGTGTCTGGGGCTGGAAAACGTCAGGGAATGTTTCACGTGGCTGCAGGAGATAGAGTGCATCATACTGCAAGAGGCAGTGAGAGTGCTTTTATAGATCTGTGACCTGCAAGATGCTCACAGCTATGGTGTCTCCTTTGTGCTCCATGATAGGTTGCCTGAAGCCTCAGGAAAGGAGTAGGAAATGCAGCATTTTGGAGGAGCTGTTTCTACTGCAAATCTGGTACATCCAATATATGTAACAGCAAACAAATGACCAAGTGAAAGGGGAAAGGATATGGCCAGAAGCAAGGTCACAGGGGAAACCTCTGTGACTATGCACCAGTGCCATGGGGGTACATCCTGGCATATGCTCTCTGTGGGACACCACCTTTCCACAACAATGTGCATAATGATCAGCCAAGCCCTGCTGGCAGCCTCCACCCTCACTACTGCAGAGATGCTGTGCCTGGCTCCTCTGAGGCAGGCAGCACAGCGCAGGAACCTCTGGACGTTCACTTTTTGTCCCAAGCTTTTTTTTGAGGGGAAGCCTTCAGCTTTTTGCAGTTGTGTAGGCACTGACATGTATGGCAAGTTCACATTTCACAGGGAGTTCCTTTAGAACATGGGAACATGGGGAGCCTGTTGCATTGCCCCATGCAGAGATGTGGAGCAGATCTCTGCCCTGAAACAACCTTTGCAGTCTTGTGTGGCACCTGTCAGTTGCTCATCACACCCTTTTCTGTGGTGACTCATCAGAAATTACTTTGAATGTTTCGAACCCTGCATCCTTGGGGCTGCTGTGCAGCATGGGGGAGCCCGGTGCTGTTGTTGGGGCTTTGCTGAGGAACCAGGCAGTGAGGGAGACAAATCAGACTGTGCATATGTATTTATGCAACCTGGTTCCTACGCAGCAGCTTCAGCATCTTGACTACACCATCACCCACGTGCCAAAGCCAGGTGAACAGGATCAAAATGATGACCAAGAGGAATGCCTAAAAATCCCACCCATAATCACTGCATTTGAAGATGCCACAATACTGTGCGCTAGCAAAAGCCTCTGCTCCCTAAGCTGAGAAAGACATTGCAAGCCTTGCAATTTGGAGAGGCTGTTGTGCGCAAGCAGCCCCTGTGGCTTTGACCCACTCTGGCACTAGTGGCTTTCAAAGGTAGGGTGTGACACAGCACCCACTTGCCAGCACTCCCACCCTGAGCTCATCCCCACACTTACCTCCCAGCTGCTCCATGCCAAGTTCAGGGGGGGGCGGTTCCCACTCCCCAGAGAAGGATTTGCCCCACAGGTATCAACTCTGCCCCTTCCCTGCCACCGCCGCCGTGCTGCAGGCTTCGTGTCCCCCATCTCTCCCTCCCAGAGGAAGTCCAAGCACCTCGTTTTAAGCTGCTCTCTCCCTCTCACCAGGCACCACTATCGCCCTGCCATAACTCTTACCCATCACCATCGCTTAGTTTTGCTCCTGATTTACAGCAGCAGTAGCCCAGCTGCCTCACTAAGATAAGAGGGATGGATACACATCCCCTTGAAGAGCCACAGGAAAGATGGTCCTGATGAAAGCCTTTCAAACCACCAATGCTTAACTCTCCCTGTGCCGAATATTTCTCTTCTTTTAAACTGCTTCCAGGTGTTGCAAGGCCTCACCAGTAAATCGTTGTATTTGACAATCTTGTTCACATTTTTTCTGCTTTTTACATGCATGGCTTTGGGACAAATCCAAGACCATGCAGGCCCAGGCCAGGTGAGAAAATTAGAAAAGATGCAATGACGTATAATCAAAAGTTTTCAGGACATACAACTCCCCCCTCACAAAATTTGACAGGATGGGAGGGGTTTTTTAAGCTAGAAAAGAGCTCACTTGCTAAAGTCAATCATTTTATAGCTGTGTAATTATGTCTCTATTCATCTGCAGTAACTTCACCTAGTGAATTTCACACGCTAAATTTTGTTTTGCTTTCACATCTAAGGAAACAAACAATCCCTTTTAAACACAAGATCCCTAATGCACGTTCTCTTTCCTGCTCTGAAGTCCTAAAGGAAGATCTTAACCAGATGGCAGCCAGGCAAGGTCCATCTAGCATGAAATGCTGACCTTGCCTGGTCTCCTGACCACAAAAACTAAAATGTTTTCCTTTCCAATTTTACAGCAAGATAAGTACTGTGCTTTGGTTTTAACAGCAACTCCACCCCCAGAGAACAAGGATACCTCTTTGGTGATGATGACTCAGCCTTACTGAAGAGGAAACCCTTCATATTTTCGTATTTTATTTCTTATGTTATGCTGCCACCATTGGGACAATTTCATTTGGTCAGTCACAGCCCCTTTACAGTTGAAGAGATTCATCTTTATAGCCCTGGTCAAAGTGTGACTCATTTTCACAGTATATCAAATTTAACTGAGCAGTAATAGTCATACTGCAAGATGAAATGCTTCCAAGTGCAAACCTCTGCATTAAGGACACTTGGAAATTTCCAAAACAATTTCCAAAACAAGTCCAGCACAAAAGGCCCTTCACTGCAGCAAACAGCAGAGAAGAGATGAAAGAAGGTGAGGAGTCTACTTACCTGCGTGCCTTTTTTTTTTCTCCTTTAGGTACAATTACTAAAATTTAAAGATAAATTAAAAAAAAACAAAACCAACCTCTCTGGGAGTTACTGTTCTTGGGAATGAGATGCCCTTAGCTACAATCCGAAATTTTGGCAGAAGTGAACTCCTGAGTTAATCTTACTGTTGTTTGTAAAGGTATGTCAGTAACAAGTAACCCCTCTGAGCTATGTCCCCTCACCTTTGATCCTTGACCCTTACCCTTTACTCCTTATCCCTGACCCCTGGCTCTGGGGCCTGGAGCCTGACCTGGACCCTAATCTGGTCCCTAACTACTCTGCCCTGTCTGTAGCCAGACCTGCTGCTGGGCAACCTCCAGCCCCCATCCCCTGCCTGTCACTCTGCAGCCTGTACACGGCATCCCCACCTTTTTGGTGTGTGGGCTTGTCCTCCTGTGTTGTCCTGGTGTTGGGATTGCTGCTGCCACGAGGACTAAAATGCCATCCTTAGGGGCAGTGCAACTTTCTACTGCTGTTTTTTTTTATTTTAAACTGGAGAGAAATTACAATCCAGTTTAAACACAGAAGAGCAGAGGAAACTAAGTCTCTGCGAATAAAGCGGATCAAACCCAGAAAGATTTGAAATATACTCAAAAATGTGATTAAAACCAAATGAGGTTAGATGTTGGTACCAAAAAAATTGATATGTTTTATTTAATAGTAAAAGAGGCAAAGAGGAAGGAAGGAAGGAATGAAAAAAGAAGGGTACATGGAGGGTCAGGGGACAGGGAGAAAATGACAGAGGTTAGGTAGAAACGTATCACTCTTCCAGGGGTCCCAATCACATCTCATTTCCCCCCTCCATCTGGTCTTCCCGGTGGTGAGGGCCCCCCACTGCAAGGGCTATGTCAAAAACTACAGGATCCAGTGGAATTTGTGCTTACATCTTGACTGGCTCGGTGAAACTGGTAATTTCTCAGTATAAAACAAGCCCTGGAGCTTGCAGTTCTTTGTTGCAGATGACTAAAGATGAGAACATGTTATTATTAATTATGTACTATTCAGTGAGGGCTCGGTTGTCCGTGTCACAAGTGAGGTGTGGTACAGGATCTCATTCCAGTTGTGAGCTTCAGTTACTTCTCTACAAAACCCAGTTTACACCATGAGGAAGAAATGATAGCTGTAGTAGCTGCCTCCTACCACCTAAGAAGAGTTGGATCTCTTCTACTTGCAATGACTTTGGCAAAGAAAGGGCAAGCCTCTCAGTGAATTTTCTCTCCAGACTTCCAAAGGGCAGGTGGCATTTCTTTTTTCCTTTCATTTTCACAGAACAAGTTGTGCAGAACCATTCCCAGCTCCTGCAAGGGAGCATTTTGTTTGAAAACCTGGAAAAAACCACCTTCAGGAAAATGCAATTTTCTTCCCATTTCTTTTTCATGTTTTCCAGGTTGCTTTCTTAGGCAAAGAAACTGGTATAACGAATTTTCTATAGCTGGTAAAAGCCTATTTGATTACAATGTCCTCGGGACATAGGTATCACAAGGCAAATTAGATTCACCTGAGAGCTCCCTAACTTGAACATAATTGGAGTAGGTGCTTGCAAATGACTTTGTAGTCAACACAAAATATAACATAAATATAGCTTCAATTACTATATTGAACGGAGCTCAGATATGAGGGAGGAGGACCAAACAAACAGCAAAATAAGACAGTGGGAAGGATGAGATTAAGGAGTTCTGGCTGTCAATGTCTCTGACAGGCTCTCATTTCACCTCGCCTAACCAGCTGTAGTTTCCTTTCTGAGCCGGCTAAACAAGAACAAGATAAATATCTATTCAGGCTAGTCATTATGACACAATTAATGGCAAATACAAGTGTGTATCATGAACAGTGTAGATATAGGGGTAGTTCAAGTCTGTCTGAAATCAATATGGAAATGTTATCTGCAGAACTATTACAGAGACTTGTATTTTGTTACGAGTATAGAAATTTATCAGAAAATAAATCCTTCTGCTTTCCAGCTGGTCCTCAGAGGGGCTGGGTGCAGCTAGGTTTAATTTTTTTACTATAACCAATTCAGCACTCTAAGTTCAGTTGCATTCAGTAAGATCCCAGTGGCACCAATACAGTAGGTCTCATTCACAATCACAGATTGACAAATAGCGCAGCTTACCAATGAGACACTGCAAGTCTGACTGGGTTCAGAAGAACATTCACGAACACAGACTCATAGTGTAGTTTATTGGAACAACAGATTGTAAATTCTTACCGATTGGCAGTGATGGATTCACTAGATGTGCAAGATATAAATATATAGTACTATGTACAAATGTTTCCAGGTGTGTTCTAGAGGTGCAAATCTTACCGAAGAGGATCTCAGCTATGGGGAAGGAGAGAGGAGTAAGCCCTTGGACTTGCTGCACGTTGGTCATACATTTCTCATCAGAAGGCTACGCAGGTGACACTCAACCTCTGCCGCGGAGGATTTCAAATACCGAATCACCTTTTTGGAGAAGTGGAGCTGAGAATGTAGTCAAATATTCTGTTAGCTGCTATCACAAAGGGGAGGGGCAGACACTTTAAATCTAAATGAGGAATATTGAGAGTTACAAAAAGAGAGATTACAAAGGCTGGATGTCTTGGGCAAGGGCAGAACAGGACTGTGATACCTGAGTGTTACTTACTCCCTCTTCCAGCAGGATTGCAGTGATGAGAATCACCTACAACCTATAGATAAGATAACCCATCACCCCATCGGCAGGCCATCAAGCCCATGGTAATCCCTTCACCACGTATCTCCTACCATATCTAATTCCTACAATGTGTGAAGCTGTTTAGAGATAACAGATATAACTGTTAAGCTGAACAATTGAATCCGTTCATCACTACAAACAATACAGCGGTGCAGCCAGAGCGGGTGGGATTTTCCTGAACGAAAATACAGCAGCCAGCAGGTAGACCCAGTTGAGCAGAACCCCGTTATTTGATAGAGATCCTGGAAAAGGAACAAAGGAAGCCTTCTGCAAGGGGAAAAAATCTGGGGGCAAATACAAGTCATACTGAAATTCATCTCACCACAAAAACTAGACCCTAAATAATTTAAGTGGTGTCTAAGAAAAAAATCCCTAACAAAATATATTCCTCACCTAAGAGGAGTTAGTTCAGAGTTTGGCACACTAAAACCTCTAACTAAAAACTGGGTACTAAAAACTGAACTGCTTAACTGTCACTTAAAAAAATCATTTTCCCAAATGCTTTCTGCTGCCTGGCTTTTGAAGTTCCACAGATATCCAAATTTGTGGCAGAGCTGAGCACCTTGACATCTATATCCCACTTAAACTTATGCAGGATCTAGAAAATGTAAGGTTCTGAAGGCTGTGGTATAAAGAGCTTTCTGGGAATGCTACATCAGTCTACTAAAGATGATCTCCACCACTTCTGCAGAAACTAAGATCCTGCAAAAAATGAATTCAAGAAAGTCCAAATAATACCATGTTCATATCCCAGTACTTACTGACGGGTGAGAAGTAGTAATTGCTACAGATAATTTGTTTATATTTTTAAGGCAATTGGAAATAAGTGCTTGCTTCTAAGGAAATAATACCAAGTAGTAGGCAGAGTAGAAAAGAAAGCAACACTATACTCCAGTTCTCTAAGGCTCTGAGAACATAGCCTTCAGTACAAATATCATTACAAATATCTTTATGGATAAGGTGGTAAGTCCTCCCTTTGTCTCCTTTTGTGAATGTGGGATTGAGGTTGTTATTTGTGCTCAAAACTGGGTCTGAAGTTGCTTTGGGATTGTTCCTGTGTACCTAAGTTTGTTTCAATTTATCTTTAAATAGCAGAGAGGGGAGTTCAGGTTGCGCTTGTGAGAGCATCTTGTTAGCCAGCATAAGGTGATCTGAGGCTGCTTTCATGGACTCTACCTGACACTTCCCTAACCTGATCTGTATGGCAAATACACATCCTTGCTTCAGCTTAACCTTTGGTGTTAGGCTGCCTTGCCTGGTAATCCCAGCTGTAAGGAGCTCCAAGCAGCTGAAAGTGTGCAGCCAAAGTGAGCCGTGTGGACAGTTCGCGTGTGAACCAGGGAATGTCTGTGGCAGGGATTGTCTCCATCTGATAGGAGGCCTTTTTGTTTCTCTTCCTAGCATTTCTGTGGACAGGAACCAAAGAGAAAAAAAAATTTTTTTTCTTCCTACATCTTGAATGGTGTACCACAGGGGTATCATGGCCTGCAACTTGGTTCTCTTTTCCTGCAAGGTAAAGGGCAAATGGATCCTTGATTTTAAACAGAAATAGTTTTTAAACAGCATGTTGAATAAAATCTTAAGTTCTGCAGGCTTTTGTAAAATCCTGAGGTTTGTTTTTAGATTTAAACCACCCCAAATCCTTAAAACGGTCTTACCTTCTTACTTGGTGAAGGAGAGTATGAGCACAAGTGATGCTTCAAATAGACAGAAGCAGCAGACAGTTACATAAAAACAAACTGCCAGATCCCTGCTTGTAGGCGTGTCTGCTCTCAATTCAGTCCTGCCTCGCTGTGAATGCCTGGAAGTAGGTCTCCCCACCCTGAGGCAGGGATAGCAGCTGGGACTAGATGCCCGAACTGAAACAGGGTGTGGAAGGCATTGATAACGTACCTTAGGCTGTGTAGAGATTCGGGCAAAGGGTCCTTAGTAGCTAGGGAACCAAGTATTTGCAGTCAGACATTGGAGAAGTTTTAAATCTTTACTACTTGCGTGATCAGCTTGAAAGACCTTTAAGTGAAGCTCTAGGGATCAGGACATATCCTCCTGTCTCAGAGCTCTGAGTACTTCGATTGTTGTAGACCTGAATACATGGGAAAAGTTATGGCGAGGAGAGGATC
>VYZR01008036.1:0-15886 GCA_013400675.1 Oxylabes madagascariensis
CCTTAATGATTCCATGATTTTATCTCACAGACTTTGCATTTTGCCACCTGGTATTTGCACCCATCTCCATATAAATTTGTCCCAGAGGGCTCCAGCCATGGCTTTTCATGGAAGGAAGGAGAAATTTCTTTCTCCATGCAGTTTCCTAGGAGCAACCAAGTGGGAGGACTGGGAAGGAGGGAATCAGGTGGGGAAACTGAGGCAGCGTCCAGGATACTTTGCCGGAAAAGCAAAGGAGACATCAGTGCTGCCCTCACTTCCCAGGATTTCCTTCCCTTCAATTAACACCTGATCCCTTCTCCAGAATTCAGGAGAGAGGATAAAAGCAGGATGTAAACAAAAGAGCTGCACTTTTCCAGCACTGGAAATGGTTGGAGTCTCCAAGATAATTGTGTCCATGTGCAGGGTGGGAAAGTGGCTGGAGTTGGGTTTCGGTCCAGCCGTGAATTCCCAAATTGTGGGGCTATTAATACATCCCAGGACGCTGGGACACGGCCATGGCATGCCAGCTGTGCCTCTGGATTGGGAACAACTGTGTGCTGGAAGTCTGGACCAAGGACTGTGTGGCCCTTTCCATAAAACCACTCCCAGTCCCAGCACTGATCCCACTGATCATCACTGATCTAGGGAGAGCTCTGCCTTCCAACTCCCAAAATTCATCCTTAAAAAGTGGTTAACCTCGATCATTACATGGAACTTCACTAAATCCATGCAGAAAAACATCAAGCTGAGGTCTGAAAGAGCTTTAGCCCTGGCCAGATTCCAAGTGTCAGGATCTAGGGACAGGTCTCAGGATCCAGGGAATGCTCTGCTCTCCACTTCCCAAATTTCATCCTTAAAAAGTGGTTGATTTGGATCCTTACATGGAATTTGGGGTTAATTCTGCTGCAAATCCCTGCAGGAAAACCTCAAGCAGAAGTTTAAAGGAGCTTTATCCTCTGTTACATCCCAGGCCTCAGATTCCAGGGATCATTCTGCCTTTCACTTCCAGAGATTCATCCTTAAAAATTTGGATCATTACACAAAATTTGGGATTAATTCTCCTGCAAATCCCTGTAGGAAAACCTCAAACTCAGTTTTAAAGGAGTTTTAGCCCCTGTCATATCCCAGGTCTCAGATTCCAGGAATCGTTCTCCCTCCATCTAAAAAGTGGTTAATCTGGATCATTACATGGAATTTGGGATTAATTCTGATGCAAATCCAGGCAGGAATGAGCACAATGGGGAATACTTTGGTCTTCCCTTAGGATATCTCAGGGGAATTTTTTTTAATTCAGTCCTCAACATTCCACTTTTCCTCATTTAAAAGCAAGAAAACCTGGAAGCAGAATGACAGACTCTTCCTACAGCAGACAGAGGGATCAACAGCAAAAACAAGGATAAAACTCAAAAAAATTTCCCCAAATCACCTTTTTTTCCTTTAACACTTCCTTGACTGCCCTAAATCCTAAGGAATCTCCTTCCCATTCTCCATTCTGCCTCTGCTTTTAAAAAAAGAATCCGGAATAAACCAATTTTTAATAAACCAAATAGCAAGGAATTCCTTGGATTTATCCAAGTTTTTAAACCCATTTAAACTTCTGTGCCACCAAATTAACACCCTCAGGAATCCCGGGAAAAAGCTCCTGAGATTCCTTTGCATCCCCCCCTCAACTCTTTTGGGAAGGGAGGGAGCGAGGGGCCGGAAAAACCGCAAAGGTGGGAGCTCTTTTCCAAGTCTCCTAACGAATTTCCCAGCTCGCCGGGATGACAGATCACCGAAGCTCCAGATGGATTGCTTGGAAAAGTGAGATGGTCGTGTTTGGGCCCCGACGTCAGCACATCCCATCAATCTCCGGGGAGTTCATCCCCCCCCTTCCCTTTTCCAGAGTTCATTCCCACTTCATTACTGGATGGAGTGAGCCGGGAGTGTCTGATTTACCGGATGCTTCCTCAGCTCCGGGGAAGGCACTGGGAAAACGGGAGCGGAGCTTTGTATTCCCAAAGCAGCGCCTGCCCTGCCGATATTCCTTAAAAAGGGGCACAGGGCAGGAGGGAGGAAGGGATTCATCCTCTGGAATTATGTGGTTTTCCACTTCCCTCTTTTTGGGTGGTAAAAATCCTGGGTGAAATGCGCTCCCGGGAAGGACAACACATCCCAAAGGGTCTGCCCTGCTCCTCTGGGCATCTCCTGCAGATCCCGTCCTCCTACACCAAATGCCTGAATCCAAGGACAGTCCAGTTTTCCTGGCTGGATGACACATCCCAAAGTCACTGCCTGCTTTTCCAGGAATCTCCTAGAAATTCAATTCCCCTAAATCAAACACCAGGAGCCTCAAAACATGGGAGAACCCAGTTTTCCTGGCAGGACGATACATCCCAAAGGGTCTGTCCTGCTTTTATGGGAATCTCTGGGAGATCCCACCCTCCTACACCAAACACCAAATGCCTGAATCCACAGGACAACCCACCTTTCCTGACTGGACAACAAATTCCAAAGGTTCTGCCCTGCTCCACCAGGAAATTCCTGCAGATCCCACTCTCCCACATGAAATTTCAGGAGCCTCAAGTTGCAGGAGCAGCCGATTTTCCCTGTGGAAACTTTGCAGGACATCACCAAACCCCACCTTAAATCACCACCAGAGCAGGTTTCAATCACCAATTCAGCCTTTTCCCAAAAAAAAACCCTTATCCTGATTCCCAGAAAAGAGCTGGAGAGCTTTTCCCACTCTTTTCCATAAATCCGTGCCCTCCCTGAACAAGCCAAGCCGTGCTGAAAACGGATTTTTGGCATTTTGTGACATAAAGGTGCTGCTGCTCCTGGCTCCCAGGTAATTTCCTGGTCAGCATCCCTTTATCCCACCATCTGCTGGAATGATTACGAGCCGGAAAAATCCTGACCCAGCAGGAAAACTGGAGAAGGATGAGGCAGAGGGAAGCAGATGCAGCAGGATCGGGCTGGAGCGGAGTTCCAGCACAGAGCTTGTGCCTCAACATTCCCGTCTCCGGAACAAAACCCTCCTGGATATGTATAAAAGAGGGGAAAAAAGAAAAAAAAAATTCCCAGCCAGAGGGTATTTCACGGAAAAATGAGGGTTTGGAGGTCGTTTTTTTATTTTGCAGAAGGAATTTATGTCATAAAAAGGGAATCTTACCATTTACTCAAATCGTAATTGAAGGTGGTTGGGGATTTTTTTAATTCCCAAATTTTTGTCCGTGAAAATCCAGGGATGCATATCCCATTTTTATCCTTTACAGGGATCCCCTCACTTCTTAATTTGGTCACTCCGGCATGAAGCTATTTTTTTGCCATAAAATCCAAGAAAATCCAGGTCGGCAGGGACCGATTGGAGAAGACGGATTTGATTTCCCGATGGAGCCTTTCCCGTTGTTGTTCTGCTCCAGAGGGTCCAGAGGTGATGCCACCCCATTCCCTCTCCTTGTGGAGCAATTAAAGCAGCAATTAATTAATTAATAATGGTTAAGGACAGGGAGAAAGTTTTGGGAAGGCAGGGAAATAAAATAATCTGATCCAATAAAAAATTCCCGGTCAACTCACCGGTCTTGGGAATCAATTAACGGGACAGGAATCAGCTCCGTGTGGGAAAACATCCCAGAGGCAGCATAAAAGCAACCCCAGCTCTATCCCTAAGGCAGGAATCCCACACAGAGTTGGAAAAGGTAATTACAGGATCACTGGAAAATAGGATTTATTCCCAAAGGGATTTTTTACAGAGCATGATTTTCGCAGCATCTTATTCCGCTCTCACTCCTGATAGTTCAGGAATACCGGAAACGAAGGAGTTAAAAAAACCAACACGGCATTTAAATTCAATTCTTGCACTGCACAGGTTATCCAGGATGTCCCAAATTATCCAGAATGCGCGGAGACCCCAGAGGGTTTAACTAAAGAGGAGCCAGGATACGCCCCACTTTATTTGGGATTGATGGGCAGAATTAGGGGTTAAACCCAGATTTACCCTGTTAAGTCCCACAAAAATGAAGGCAGGGCACCACTGCCAGGGGAAATTCCAAGCAGCTCCGGCCCGGCTACAATTCCTGCTGAACACACGGATATTTTGCTGCTTCTTGTAACTCTCAGTTCGTTTTTCCCTACGGAAAAAAAAACCTTTCTCCAGAAAAACGGCGGAGGCATCGTGCCCCCTAGAGGGTACCACGGCGGGTCCTGGAGTCAGATCCTGCTTTTCCATATCCCAACAGGAAAAAGACGGAAGGAAAAATCAATTTCTTCCCATAGATTTCCACATCCGTGCCTGAATATGCTTTGTAAAGAATTCTTTGTAAAGAATTGGAAAAGAAAGGGAGACATGCATCCGGGAATTTTAAACTTTGCAGTACAGGCTCCAAATTTTATCCCCCCGAATTTTCCTTTCCAGCTGGGAAATTGGTGTAATTAAACCCTAAACCAAGGAATACAGGGAAACAATCTATCCCGAACAAGGAGAAGATCCCTTCTTGTTTTGCTGGAGCAACACACACAGGAATTAAGCTGTCCAGGGAAGCTGCTGGTGCTGGGCTGAGTCCAGTTATCCCTAAAACACACCCCAAAAGGATCCCTTTGGGATGTGGTCTTGCTCAAAGCCTCAAGGGGGGGTTTATTCACCAACCCATCTCCCATTCCCGAATCTCTTCCCGCATTTCAGCACTGGGAAAATGCTGAGTCCAACAACACGGCTACGATTAAACGGGAAAGTGGAAGGGGAAAAACAGGGAAAAGCCAAAAGGAATAGGTTTGAAGCCGGAGAGTGGGAACAGATGGAGTCAATGAGGCACAGAAATACACGGAAAAGGCTGCTCCTGCCTCAGGGAGCTGCCAAGGTGAAGTATCCATCCCAGGAAAGGCATGGAAAGGGAATATCCTGACACGGGATAGGGCTGGAGGAGCATCCATGAATGAGGAGGGGGATGTTTGCTCCTCTTTAAATGAACTGTCAGGGGCGGGGGGGGAAGGTTTTCCTGGTGGAATTTAAGGAGCCAAAAATCCCTGGTTTTGCACAGACAGCAGGCCTGGTTTATCCCAAACCCCAAATCCCAAACTCATGCTTTCCATGGGGCACAAGAATGTCCTGCTCCAATGTCAGCAATAGTTCTGCTACGTCCCCAGGCTCTCAGGACACCTTTCCCAAGAAAACCGTGGAATTGGGAAGATGAGGACACAGCAATCCCAAAGGACTGGGTAGCCTGGAGCTGACATTCCCACAGGGAATGAGCGGAGCTTTGCCTCCAGGCTTCCTTCAGCTGAGTCCATCAGGCTTGTTCCAAGATCCTCGGCTCTTAATTAAGCGTGGCTAATCAGACACCTGGAATTATCCAGCCCTGTGGCATTCCCGGCGGAAAAGGGGGAGGGAAAATAAACCCCATCCCATCCCACTTGTTTCACCATCAGCCTGAGCTCAGGGACAGCTGCAGATTCTGACAGGGAGCTTCTCATTTGTTTGGGATCTTTGGGAAAGGTTCAAGAAAAAAAAGGGAATGGGGATTTGCAGGTGTGTGTATTGGAATAACACTTTTGGAAGTGGCACCTGGGAAGTTCTTGGCAGCGCAGGGAAAAAAATGGTACCAGAGCCAGACTGGAATGCCCAGACTCTGAATTATAGGACTATGGAATGGTCTGGGTTGGAAAAGACCTTCAAGACCATGGAATTTCAATCCCTGTCACGGGCAGGGACACCTTCCACCACCCCACGTTGCTCCAAACCCCATCCAACCTGGCCTTGGATACTCCCAGGGATGAGGCAGCTTCTCTGGGAATTCCATTCCAGCCCCTCACCACCCTCCCAGGGAGGAATTCCTTCCCAACATCCCATCAAACCCTGCCTTCTGGCAGTGGGAAGCCATTCCCTGTGTCCTGGCACTGCATTCAAGATAAAGAAAGGAAAAAGGAGCTCTGGGATCGGACCCAATGGCAACACAACTTCCAGGGATTTTCCCCACCACCAGCTCTGCTTTTTGAGGGAGACGCGCAGGAACCTGGAGAAGTTGTGGAGTCCCCATCCCTGGAGTTGTCCAGGCCAGCTTGGATGGGGCTTGGAGCAACCTGGGATAGTGGAAGGTGTCCCTGCCCATGGCAGGGGGTGGGACTGGATGAGCTTTAAGGTCCCAAATTATTCCAGGATTTTAGGAAGGCGAGGGCCACCAAGCTGACAGCAAGCAGAACTTTATCCTGGGAAAAGGAGAAGGGAGCACAGCAACAACGCCCATCCTCCATCACCTCCTCAACTCCTTCCCAGCCCTCATGGAACGACAGACGAGGGAAGAGGGATCAATCCACAAGGAATTAGATGAGCCGAGTGGCAAATCAACAACAGGATCAGGATGAGATCATCTGCAAAAATTACCCCAGGAGGTGTCAGGAATCAAATCCCACATGATTCCCTGTTGGCCTCAAGAGCCCTTGATCTCCAGCCCTCTCCAGCTCGGGATGCTTTTTTAATTTACGGGAATCACATCTTGCCTGGAGTCTTCCATGACGAATTCCATCAATTCAATGCATCCAAACCAAATCTTAAAATTGGAAAGGCACCTGTGAAAGAAGCGAGGAGCTTCCCGAGGCTGCGGAGCAGAGGCCAAGCCAGGGCCGACGTTCCTGGCGTGAGTCGGATGCCAAGCTGGATGTTTCCGTAGAGACTCGACAAATCCAATCCCGAGCCAAGGAGGGTAAAGATAGATCCAGCACACCAGGACAAACCCGTGATTGGAGTTCCTTTTGTTTCCAGTTTTCCCTTTTTCCTTTCTGTGCCGTCTCCCTGTTCTCCCCTACAAGTGATCCCCCTGGTTTGGGAGTATTGGGAGGAAAGTTGGGAATGGGATAAGGTTACTCTGTCCCTAGGGAGGGAGAAGTGGCTTGCTCACAGCTGGCATTCCCTCGTTTTCTCACAGGCAGCTAATTGGGAATTTTCATCACTCCCGCTGTTATGGACACAGGAGATGGAAAAGGGAAAAGATGATGACACGGAACAGGTGTTTTCATTAAGGATTTTAGCGGGAATACTTCCACAGCCTGCCGAAACCAACTTCCAGGAGTCAAATTCAAGGCACAGCCCTGGAAAGGAGCAGGTCAGGACATTCCTCATTCCTTTTGCTTGGGCTGGTTCTGGAGCTGAGAGATGAGACAAGCTCTGGAGATGTACAAATGTCACTCACAGGAATAAGAACCACAAATGTCACCCCAAAAATCTGTGGGATGCTCTTGGAATGTTCTTTTCTGTTCATGGCTACAGAAAAATTCCATTGATTTTTCCTCCATTGGAAAATAATATATGGAATAGCACTGGGGGGAAATAAGTCTTAATTAGCAGGAATTTCAATTCCTCTAAGTAATCCTAGAGGAAAGAGGAAGATCTTTCCTCTCCTGCACTTTCCTGTACCTGCACTCTGGCACTTCACATCTGCAAATATTCCTGTTACATGGAAAAATTGGATGGAAGAATATCCTGGAGCATCATTCCAGCCCCTTCTGGACCCACTGAGCCCAAGGACCTGACAGGACCATAGGATGTGGGGTCATAACCTTGGTTCTGGTTCCGCCTCCATCCCAATCCATGGGTGTCCTGGAGCGAGTCCAGAGGAGGCCATGGAGATGCTTCAAGGGGTGGAGCCCAGCTGGGAGAGCTGGGAATGTCCAGTCTGGAGAAGGGAAGACTCCAGGGAGACCTTGGAGCACCTTCCAGTGCCTAAAGGGGCTCCAGGAGAGCTGGAGAGGGACTTGGGACAAGAGATGGAGGGACAGGACACAGGGAATGGCTTCCCACTGCCAGAGGGCAGGGATAGATGGGATATTGGGCAGAAACTCTTATCTATGAGGGTGGGGAGGGGCTGGGATGGAATTCCCAGAGAAGCTGTGGCTGCCCCATCCCTGGAAATGTCCAAAGCCAGGTTGGACAGGGTTGGAGCAACCTGGGAGAGTGGAAGGTGTCCCTGCCCAGGGGTTGGAAGTGGATGACCTTCAAAATTCCCAAACCATCCTCTGCCCATCCTGTGGATGAGGAAGGGCTTTACTTTCCTGGATTGCCAAACTGCCCCTTGGAAATAAATCCTAAATTTTACTAAAGCAGGACAATTATTCACAGGAGGTTTGTTTACAGGACCAAATCCAGACACGAATATTCCCACAAATGCTGAATATTCTCAATGTCAAAGCTTGGCTGCAACGCAATCAGCAGCATTCCAAGGAATCTTCTTCAACCTCTGTTCCTCCACTGCACAAAAATACCCTGAAATCCCATAAAAACCCAGGAAAGCAGCACTTATTATTTTCCATTACAGGTGTAAAATACTTGGAGTGTTCCCAACAATTCCCAAGAGCTGATGAACAAAATAAGGATTCATTTGTCCCTGGGAAGTGTCAGGGAGGGAAGGAAGCAGTGACCCAGAATCTGAGAGTAAATAAAGATAATAAAGTGCATTTTAGAAGGGGGAATTTCCTGCTCCTGCACTGAAACCCAGCAGGGAATGCTGCAAGGAAGAGTAGAAGGAAAAGCAGGTTTACAGGAGGGAAAATAAGGAAGAGTTATGGGATTAAAAGGAAATGGTCCATTAATATTTCTCCTTAAATAACAACAGCCATAACTCAGCCTATTCTAAGGGGTGACAACGTGACACTAGAGCTGGAGATGCTCCTGGGAGCAACAAAACGACTTCCTGGGATAGTCTTTGGAGCCGGAATTGAATCGGAGATCAGATCTCCGTATTTTAATGGGATCACTCCACTGGCAGCTGCTCAGCATCCTGCAGTCATTGTCCGGGATCCCATCCCGGGAGGTGCCGAACAAATCCAAAACAAAGAGCTTGAATGAGTTGATTTTTCCTAACAATGCCATAATTGTTGGGATAACTAATTAATGCCGGCTGCAGCCTGGAGCAGAGCCCTGGCTGTGCTAATTATGGAATTTTTAATCCATTCTCTCTCCTTTCACACGTGGAAGGAGCTCCTGGAGATAGCAAGGAGGGAGAATTGTGGAGATGCCGCTGCTTCCCAACTCTTGCTTTCCATGCTGGCTCCGAGTGATGCTCCATGACCAGGATACCAGGAACATCCCACAGGTGGATATCTCCTTTTTCTCTCTTCCTTGACTTTCACCTTATGCTTTTTACTTCCCACATGCAATTCCAATTCTCTCAGGACTCAACATGCAAGAATTTTAGGGATGAACTTCCAAACCACCACCTCATCTTGTCCCTTTCTCCGGAGCTGTGGAAGAAGCAACCAAAAATCCCCCAGGAACAGGATGATGAAGGACTGAGCACAGATTCTCATGGAATTCAAACATGTGTTTGCTTCCAGACATGGAAATTCTAAGAAAATCCCAGGAAAGAGACTGGCTGGTAGCAGAGACAGCTGGGATAAGCAGCATTTTGGCCACATCAATCCAACAGTTCCCTAATTCCCAGTTAAAAAGGGAAATGCCAGCGTTGCTCCTTCCAGTCCTTTTTTTCCCACTCCCACATCAGCAGCTCTTCACAAGAAATGCTCCAAGATCCTTCGTTAACGTCCCTAATTATTTTATTTTTACCCCAAATTTTCAAAGGGAAAGCTGGGCAGAGAGAGGAGATGCTCATCCATGGATCACATCCACATCCCAACAAGTTTGAAGGATTGTAGGATGTGTCAGCTTGGGAGATGGGCCCTGGAACGCACTGAATCCATGGAGCACATCCACGTGGTCCTGGATCTCCTCCATAAATGTTTTCCAACACTTGTGACCCAGCTGTAATCCAAGCTGGGATCATCTCAAGCTCCTTTTCCTCCTCATTTATCCCAATTTTCCCTTTCCCGAGATGGGATCCTTTGGATAGCAGATGGGATAAAGGTAACGTCCCGCTCCGGGATGGGATTCTCCCATTGCACGGAGCCAATAAAGGGCATATTCCCAAGGGATTCTGGAGGTCAACATTGTAATTCAGACAAACAGGGGAAGCCATTCCGAGGTGCTGAATGATTTAAAACCGAATTCCCTGCCCAGTCATTCCCGAGTGCCACCTGTCGGAGTTTGGAGCCTGAGAAAATACCCAGGAATGAGCAGAATCCCAAGGCACAGCTCCGCTCCACCAACTGCCGTAAGGAAGAAGCTGCTAATGGCTCCTCACTTGCTCCAAGGATTATGTCATAGCTCAAATTGTATTCCCAAGGAATGGGGTTACCACATTCCAGAGGAACGTGCTGGATACACACAGCAGCTTCCCAGGGCTGGAAACAACACGGACCTCACAAGAGCACAAGGAAAGAAATATCCCGGTGGGCACGCAGGGAAGTTTGCTCCAAGGGACCCTCTGCCAAAGCCCGTCAATTTTCAGATTTCTGGGAGAAGGGACACACTTCCTCTAGAGAATGGACACGCTTCCTTTGGAGACTTCAGGACAAAAATGTTCCACAGGAAAAATAAAAAAAAAATTCACAGAATCATGGAATGGTTTTGGGTCAGAAGGCAGCCCCAAGCCATTACAACTCCTGTGCCATGGGCAGGGACACCTTCCACTATCCCAGGTTGCTCTAAGTCCTGTCCAACCTGGCCTGGAAAAGGCCAAAAACAGCACAGATTCCTTTAAAACCCTTTTCCAAGAGATTCCCACATTTCCAGGTGCAGATTTGCTGTCGCAGACTCTGGCTCACTGTTACTTCTGTCCTCTGTTACTTTCCAGCTGTTTCCAGGGCCACCCCCACATTCCAAACACATTCCAATCCCTAAAACCACACCTTCTCCCCGTGCTGGGATAGTGAGATCCCACCAATCCTCAGATCCGACTTTCCAGATTAAAACCTTCCCCTAAATTCTATGATTTTAGCACCGTATTTTAGACAAATCAACCTGAACACGAAAACTTCCAAAGATCCCAAACCATGACCAGTCCACAGGAAACATGCCCATGAAATCCAGAAGAAAACAAGATTTAGGACAAGACTGAGGCCAATCCATAAACCTGGTTTATTTGGAGAGTCAGCACTTCTCAAATCCCCCCAATTGCACCACGGGGAATTGGAGCTGCCAGGGAATGTCACCTGTCAAGGCCACTTAGAGGGAGAGCGGCTCGTCCCTGATGTTTCCATCCCGTAAATATTTCAAACAAAAACCAATTAACACCACTCCAGGATGGAAAAAAGCTGCTCCGCTCTTCTCCCTCGGAAATAAACTTTCCAAACTCGGAGAAAACTGGAGGGGAGGAAAAACAAGCCAGGCTTTGATGTTTTTCCTTTCTGCCTGGATCCCTCCGTCGCTCCTGAGGGAGAAGGGTGGAAGCTCCAGGTTTCCTCTCATTCCTTAAAATCCTGCTCACAAAACATCCTCAGCATCTTTCTCACTGATCTAGCTCTTCTCAGCACTGATTCCGAGACCCTCCTTTCCATGGAATCAATAAGGTTGGGAAAGCCCTATAAGGTTAGCGAATCCAAGAGAAGGGAATGGAGCTGGGAAGGGTCTGGAGCACCAGGAGGGGAGGAGGGAGTTGGGAAAGGGGCACAGCCTGGAGAAAAAGAGGCTCTGGAAGGACCTTTTCACTCTGCAATTCCCTGACAGGAGGGTGGGGCCAGGTGGGAGTCAGGATCTGCTTCCAGGGAACAAGGATGAGAGGGAACAGCCTCAAGTTGCACCAGGGGAGGTCCAGCTTGGATATCAGGGAAAAATTTCTCCATGGAAAGAGTTGACAGGCCCTGGCATGGCATTCCCAGGGCAGTGGTGGAATCCCAATCCCTGGAAGGGTTCAAAATATGTGTGGATGCGAAACTTGGGAACACGGGCTGGTGCTGGGTTAATGGCTGGACTCGATGATCTTAGAGGCCATTTCCAACCTCAATCATTCCATGATTTCTTTGGCCCTCATCCACTTCCCTCTGCCCTCTCCAAACCCTTTTGATTTTCTCCCTATTTTCTTTTGCTTGATCTCCCCAACACTGCTCTGATCCTACAGGAATGGGGACCTATAGGATCATCAGCCACACCCAGGAAGGAGTGAAGAGCACAGGGAACAGAATCCTGGAGTGCTCTGGAACGGACCTTAAAGCTCATCCCATTCCACCCCCCTGACACGGTCAGGGACACCTTCCACTATCCCAGATTTCTCCAAGACACATCCAGCCTGTCCTGGAACGCCTCCAGAAATGGGACAACCACAGCTTCTCTGTGAAACCTGAGCCAGGGCCTCCCCACCCCCACAGGTAAGAATTCCTGCCCAATAGGTGAGGTTTTTGCCCAGATCCCACAGAACCCTTTTTCCCAGATCTGCTCCCATCTTCTAGGCAGGAAATCCCAGGAACAGCAGCAAAATCATTTATCCCAAGGTTACGGAGGTCCAGCAACAGTAAAGACTCTCTAGTTTTAATCAACTCCAAATGGATTTGAAGGGCATTCCCCGGGTATTCCAGGGATTGCTGGTATTCCAATTTAAGAGTATTTCCAAATCGTAAACCCCTTTTTAGGCCACCAGAAATTCCAGAAATGGGAAAAGAAATCCATCCTGTCTCACACTGTATTGGCTGAATCCCCATTTGATCCCAGCTGATTTGAACATAAAAGGTTTTGTTGATGGTTTTGCAGGAATTTGTTCTGTTTCCCTTCTTTTCCCCATAAATAAGAATAAAACAAATCATCCCAAACTTCATCCATCCGCATGCACTGGAAGGAAAAATCCCATCCAGGCTTTTTCACTCAGCTGCCACATCCAATTATTCTCTCTAGGCCATGTGTCAGGAACCATCTCCTAAATATATGGGATATTGAAACAGCAGGAGAGTCAGACTTCCAGCTCTCATCCCACCAGTGACCTGAATGAACTGGGAGCTTACTGGTTGGCAGAGCTGGAATGAAAAAAACATTCCCTGAAAAACTTCTGACATTCCTTTATTTTACTCTTCAGCAATCCACAGGATGTCCAAGAGCATCTGGAGCTGCAAATCCTGACTCGAGCCCAAATTCCAGGCTGGACAGGGCTTGGATCAACCTGGGATAGTGGAAGGTGTCCCTGTCCACGGCAGGGGCTGGAATTCCATGATCTTTAAGGTTCCTTCCAATCCAAACCATTCCATGACTCTGTGATTCTAAACTCCTTCTGAGTACTTCTTATCCAGGTTTTACAGGAAAAGCCACCCACTAAAAATCCCTCAGGAATGTCAGTGATCCATTTTGTAGGATAAAACACCCTTGTCTACTGAGAAACTGGAAGTATATGGAATTTCTCCTTCTCCCAATGCAGCACATTCGCAACCAGCAACTCCAGAATTCATTTAAACTTAAAAACTGGGAAAATACCTCAATCCTACAGGCTTCAAGATTTGGGAAAAGTTTTTAAAACATTGACAACAAGCGCACTCCTGCTTTGAATTCCAAGGATAATGCTGCTCCATTAAGTAACCTGGCCACTCTGCTCCCATGAATATTTAAAGGAGAAAAAAGCAAAGCATTAGGAAATTAGGCAGCCCGGAATGTGCACTAAGATCTCTGGGAAGAGAAGACAGGGCAAAGGAAGTGTCNGATCAACCTGGGATAGTGGAAGGTGTCCCTGTCCACGGCAGGGGCTGGAATTCCATGATCTTTAAGGTTCCTTCCAATCCAAATCATTCCATGACTCTGTGATTCTAAACTCCTTCTGAGTACTTCTTATCCAGGTTTTACAGGAAAAGCCACCCACTAAAAATCCCTCAGGAATGTCAGTGATCCATTTTGTAGGATAAAACACCCTTGTCTACTGAGAAACTGGAAGTATATGGAATTTCTCCTTCTCCCAATGCAGCACATTCGCAACCAGCAACTCCAGAATTCATTTAAACTTAAAAACTGGGAAAATACCTCAATCCTACAGGCTTCAAGATTTGGGAAAAGTTTTTAAAACATTGACAACAAGCGCACTCCTGCTTTGAATTCCAAGGATAATGCTGCTCCATTAAGTAACCTGGCCACTATGCTCCCATGAATATTTAAAGGAGAAAAAAGCAAAGCATTAGGAAATTAGGCAGCCCGGAATGTGCACTAAGATCTCTGGGAAGAGAAGACAGGGCAAAGGAAGTGTCAACACAGCCGAAGTGGCCACTGTGATGTCCAGGATTGGGGTTTAAGAGGATGGAATGGGAAGGGAAAATTCTTCTGACACCACTTAGTGTGGAACGAGCCCCTCGGAACAGGCAGTGACTGACACGCAATGGGGAGGGGACCCATGGTGAGAATCCATTAATGGAAATGCAAGAGGAAAATGTCCTTTCAGTTGAAAGGGAAAACTGGCTGGGAATTGTGGGGATGGAATAAGACGGCAAAAAAAAAAATTGGAATTGATGTTTCCTATCACGTGTTACCAGAAAGCCAGAAAAATCTGGGAACGTGTTAAGGAATGAAATCAAAAAAATAAATCTTAATTACTCCTTCCAGTGCCTAAAGGGGCTCTAAGAGAGCTGGAAAGGGACTTTGGATTAGGAGTTGAGGGAGAGGACACAGGGAATGGCTTCCCACCGCCAGAGGGTGGGGATAGATGGGATATCAGGAAGGAATTATTCCCTGGGAGGGTGGTGAGGAGCTGGAATGGAATTCCCGGAGAAGTCGTGGCTGCCCCATCCCTGGAAGTGTCCAAGGCCAGGTTGGATGGGGTTTGGAGCAACGTGGGATAGTGGAAGGTGTCCTTGCCCATGGCAAGTAGTGGGATTGGATGGTCTTGGAAATCCCTCCCAATTCACACTGTGATACCGGGATACTTCAAAAAAGAAATCAAATTCCATGTCCAAATTCCCAACCATTGCTGTCAGGCACAGGGTTGAGGCAGAGAGTGAGAGCAAGAGTCAGAACACAGAGGAAAGTCCAGAATCATGGAACTGAATGCTGGAAAAGAACTCCAAGATCATCAGGTCCAAACCTCAGCCCAGCACCATCACCATGTCCACCACTAATCCCTGTACTCAAGTGCCAAACCCACACATCCACGCATTTTTTTGGACACTTCCAGGGATGCGACTCCCCCATTCCCCAAGCAGCCCACTCCAATCCTTTACAACCCTTCCCACGAAAATCTTTTTCCCAATATCCAAACTAAAGCTCCCCTGGCACAACTTGAGGCCATTTCGTCTGATCCTGTCCCTTATTCCCTGGAAGTAGAGCCCGATCCCCACCTGATTCCACCCTCAGGGAGTTGTGGAGAGTGAACAGGTCCCCCCTTGAGCCTCCTTTTCTCCAGGCTGAGGACCCTCCCAGCTCCCTCAGCTGCTCCTGGTTGCTCCAGATCCTTCCCCAGCCCCGTTCCCTTCCCTGCATATGCCCCAAACCCTCAATGTCTTTCTTGTTACGAGGGACCAGAACTGATCCCAGATTTCCAGAACAGATCCCAGCTTCACTTCAAAGCCCATGACATGAGACAATATAAAACAAGCTCCTGCTTCCATTAAAAAGCCCAGGGGAACTCCAGGCTGGAAATTTCCAGCCTGGCAGCAGCAGCAGAGGTTTCCCATCTCAATTTCACTCTGGAATTCTTCACCACATTTTATTGCTGGGCTTGATGCTGTTCCCACAGCATCTGTGTGGGAATTAAGGACGTTCCATTCAGGAATGTCTCTAAGTCCAGACACTAAACAGCCCTGGAGCAGGGCACAGTGTTCCCTCAGGGAATGACAGCAATGCTGGGAGCACCCAGGAGAGGAACTGAGGATTCCCTGTGCTAAGCCAAGGCACATGAGAGCTGGGCCAGAGCAGGAAGAAGGAGCAGGGATCCTACTAGGCAGGGAGAGATGGGGAAAAAGGGAAATAAAGGAAAAAAATCACGGCATGGGATCCTGGGGTTTAAGTTAGTGATGAATCCCAGCAGCTGGAATGTCTTGGAGGTGTCCAGAAAGTGAGGGAAGCAAACAAAGCCAAGGAGTTGCTCCAGGGGCTGGAGACAGGCTGGGAGAAAAGGGAAGACTCTTGGAGCCCCTTCCAGTGCCT
>VYZR01008041.1:25653-41401 GCA_013400675.1 Oxylabes madagascariensis
AAAGAGAGAGAAAAGCACAATGTGAAACTATAACTCAAACCTAAATCACCATTTTAGTAGTATAAACTGGTCAGCCATAATGTTAAAATTCAGAGTAAAAGCTGGGCAAGCAGAGTCTTGAGTGACACAAGCATCTTCCCCATCGTCAGATCGTCACAACTCCAACAGTTTTTATTGGCAGTCAAGTAACATGTGAGCAGTGAGCTAGATCATGATTGCCCAGATGAAACAGAAGTGACTGGCAAACCAAGGAAAGTTTGAATCGAAGCAAACTGCAATAATGTTAATGCACATAAATGCTAAGAAAGCGAGATTAACCTCAAGCCTTTCTCAAAATGGGGAAGATTTTACTCTTGGCAGCAAACAAACTAGAAACCACACACCATTGCACATACTGTCCTGATGCAACGTTGCAAAATACATCCGGGATACTGGGCTGGTGTTCTTTTGCAAGGCGGGTACTCATTTCTCTTTTGGAAGGTACAGATAAACGGAAATATATAAACCAACAAGTTGTTCTATGCCATAACATAAGACATGGCATTATATATTTTATAAGACTATAACTTCTGTCCATTTCTGCGTTTCTAATAGTTATGAGTATCTGTCAGTAGAGCCCTCTCATGAGTTTTTACCATCTAGATGCACATGTCCACATCCGCACACTTCAGGTCAGGCTGTTTAACCTCCCTGCTTCAGTGTATCCAGTGAAGGTCTGCACTCCTAAAGAATTAGTTATTATAAGATTAATTTGCTTTTCTCAATAGACCAATGGCTTTGTACATTCTTTGATATCAGTTAGAAATTTCTTGAGTTTCAAGAACAAAGTGACATTTCTCACGCAATGTATTTTTCTCATGAGTATTGGCAGGACTTTCTGCATTTTAACCGGAGATACAAACACACTCTTCACACCAAATTAAAATGGGAGAAGTAAACAACATTCAGGCATGAATGTTTGCTTCCTGTTGAATTCTGTGGAAATTGCAGAAATACCTCCATAGGACAGGACTTGTTTATCCTCTGCTGCTTGAACAATAACTTCCATTCCAGTCACTGCTGATAAACCTCTCCTAATAAAATATATACCAACTTTGAATATAATGGGAAACTAAATTCCTTTCTTTTCCTCACATACCTTTGTTCTTTTTTGTACCTTTGTTATATCACCACATGTTGAATTTTATCTGGATCTTATAGAAATTGCTTTGAAAACATCTCATCATGGTATCAAGTTAGACACTGGCAGAAGTCTTTCCCAGTTTATCCAATTTTGATCTGTTTCATTGGTTCCCTACAAGGTTTCAATTTGATTTTAAATTATTATTCTTAGACTAAAGTCTAGCAAAACGAAAATCTGTTGGTTTAATACAGTTTTCAATTCTTAAATTTTGTGTCATCTTGCGTCTTGAATGTTAGGCTAACAGATCCTTTGCTGCACTCCAGGTCTGACAAAGGCAGCAGCACAAGAGAATTTCTCTGCATAGCCCCACAACAATGTAATTGTATTTAATCATATGTAATTGCACTGCAAATCAGTTCCACTTCTATATTCATTCATCTGTGGCACTTTTACTGAGATTACTAATATCAAGTAGTAATTCTTGAAGAGTGGAGACAGAGATTGAACTCCCTTCATGTAGGAGTCTAGGCCATATAGTACTGGACCAACTTTGAAGTAGGAACATACCATGGATAATCCTTCATATGTCATCCTCAACCCCTTGATAAGCTGCATATTCTCTTCCTACCTATTTCAAAAGGTATATTGGAGACTGCAGGTGTCAGGTTGCCTTTTAATTGTGCTCTGTGGCTTTGGATTTCACTGCCTAACAGCAGGAGATCAGTTACACTGTAAGGATGTAGTTTAGCAACAGCCTAAATAAAGCCTTTTTTTTTTTTTTTTCTGGCTCCTTAATCCATTTGTTGGCTATTATTTTAGTTCCGTGCCCCACAGGGCTTTCCAAGCAGTTCTCCAGACTTGTACGTTGTACCCGTTCCTAGTTACAGACACAGGCAGACTGCTGCTGTGAACATGTTCATTGGTTTGTAATGAAGTGTCTTTGTGTTGGAGAAACTAAGCCTTTAATTAAAACCAGCTGGCACTATAAACTGTTTCATGCTCCATAATACTGACCATGGGTTTCAGTGAGAGAAAATCAGGGAATTTCTTCATCCTACCTAAAAACTCTGGTTGCTGATCTTCCTCTTAGCGTACTCCATCCCACACAAGAGATGAGTAAAACAACTGCATTGTGACAGTTTTGTATCTAAAATGCTGCAGTATTTACATATCAGAGAGTTTTACAAAAGGACAAATAAACCACGTGACAGCCACCTTGTTACTGTTTCTGCATTTCCAGTCAGCCAATTTTCTTGAGTTACAATAAAGATTAATAAATGCAGAGTGCACTAATTTGCAAGTCAGCAAATACCATGCTCTCAATAGCGTACATGCTGACAGTTGATAAGGGAGAGTGGCCGGATGTGCACAGTTTTGAAACATAAGAGATCAAGAAGAAAAGTACAACACAGCCATTACAATAATACCTCCCAGAAACAAAATCCAGCCCTAATTGTTTTCCGTTTCAGTTATGAGTTAGCTTTGCTAATGCTATTTCATTATTTTCCTTCTCATGAACTCTATTCCCCCAAATTAAGTGAGTTTGCCCACAACGTTTTGTTGGTAGAACTACAAAGATGAACCTGTTCAGTATTTGCAGAAAGAGACTATAGTGATTAATTAGGCGAAAGATTAGGAGCAAGGCCAATCTGGATCCTAATCCCAGTTGAGCCATTTATGTTGTAACCTTGGGGAAGTTACTTGACCTTCATGTTTCTCAGCAAACTCTCCTGGAAATTGGATACCAGCTGAACCTCAGAGAATACCAGACACGTCTGCTGAACTCCTCCCAATTAGCATTGTTAGAATCATGGTGAGAAGACTTGCATTATTATTGTGAAGTACTATGCACGTAAATACAGCCAAGGATTAATGATCTTCTTTCCCTTTCCTGGTAGGGATAAACTAATATTAAGAGGTGGCCTATGAACTACATATCCTGGCTAGTTGATGGCTGTATCATATATTAAAATAATGGTGATGATGAGGCAATTAGGCTTTAAAAGAATTCCAGTTCTTCCCTTCAAAGTGCAGCATTGTCCTGCACTTCCAGAAAGGATATTTATCAGATTAACTGATTAGAAAGATTAGATTTAAAAGCCCAGACTCAGCTGCATCCATGATGAACTATGTGCAGTCCTTTAATATGAGATCAGTTCTATGCAACTGGAAAAGACAAGTCCAAGAGTTCATAATCCCTTAGTATTTGACATCTTGTTTAACTTTGTAAAATGAAGGTTAAATGAAAATAAAGTTTGTATGAATTCTTTGGTGAAGTACCATTTTGGCCACATTTGCCCCAAACACACCTGCCAATCATCCTATACCAGTCTCTTTATATCATCAAGGAAATTCCTCTTGCCAGGTGTATCCCAAAGTCCTTTCATGCAACTAGGTTATTTTCCTGAAGTGAGCGTAAATTTTCTTCTGTTAATCTTTGCGCAATTATTAAATTTAGAAAAAAAGAAAAGAAGTGAAAGGAACAAAAAAAAAGGAAAAAGAAAGCAAAAATAAGGGAATGGTGAAGAAAGGCTTAGTCACTTTGGCAATAAAATGATCAGAGTCCCACATAATCCTCACAGGGTCAATATGGGGTCCAGTATTGTGTAATCTCCTTCATCTCCTCATTAAAGGCTTTGATGATGGGGCAGAGTGCCCCAGACCCCCAGCAAGTTTGCCAGCCATACTTGGGAAGAGTGGTTAATACACCAGTTGGTTGCGCTGCCATTCAGAGACACCTGGACAGGCTGGAGAAATGGCAGACAGGATTCTCAAGGACTTCAGCATAACAAAATCCCTGAACTAGATGATCTCCAGGGCTCCCTTCCAACCTCACCAATCCAGTGATTTTGTGAGTCTGAACAAAGCCCAAAAAAAAAAAAAAATCAAGGATAATCCTGTTGCCCTCTTGCAAGGACTTACAATCCCTAAATTTATGCAATATCTATTTTTACATATGCTCGGTGGGAGTTTAGTAGAGATTAATAGCTAAAATTTAAAAGATAGTTATTCCTGGGCAGAATTAAACTTCCCTGCAGCTACAGATGAAAATAGTTGAGCGTACCTCTTTTCACTTCTTTGTCAAAGGATTTACAGAATTTCACTCCATGGATAGCAAAAAGCCTTCTAATTTTGTTCATAATGAATTACAACATTTCCCTCCTACACTGATAATAGTATTTGACATCTTGTTTAACTTTGTAAAATGAAGATTATATGAAAATAAAGATTGTATGAATTCTTTGGAGAAGTAGGTATCAAGCTAGAAGCAGGTTCAGGTCCAAGAGTCAGTTGAGAAAGATGCAAACAAAGAGGAAGGATTATCAAAATCCCCTTAAATTTTGGTAGGAGCTACTGGTGGCAGAGACTGGTGATTGTTGAGGAATGCAGGAGTGGAACCACAAGCCATGGGTACAAAAGAGCTTTGTGTGATGGGGCATTATGGCTGACAAATTACTTAAAGGTACTGAGATAAGAAATCTACATTGAGAAATGTGTGAAACAGCGGTAAACTTACTGATAAAGAGCCTGAGGATGGAGAGACAGCTGGAATGGGTATTGTGAACAAACTGAGTAAAAAACTTAAATAACAGAACTAGGGCTTTTAAACATTTTCTTTCATCCATCTCAACAAAAATCTGTTTATTAGAAGAGATTTTTTTTTTATTTAAAAAGTGGGAGTTTAAACAGTAGTTGGTAATAGCAACAATTGGACTAATTCTGCTTTTAAGTGCTAATTGGATGCTGGATTGCTGACATGGGTAGGATCAGATTAGTTCCTTGGATGGAACGGCAGAAATGCTTGGTCAGGATATTATGCTTGTGATGGTTAATGTTATTTTGTCCTACTGTCAGCTTATTTATTCCTTGAAGTGAAAACACCAGCCAAATTGCCACTGAACCTCTTAATTTAGCTTCACTGTGCATATGCAGCTCTTGCTCTAGTTTCAGAGAACAACTCACTAGGGATTTGAACAGGGCTGTGTAGTGAGGGACGCTGTCCGTCAGCCAGGAAACACGAAGTGGATAGGACAGGATTACTGCAGTAGTAAGAAGAGCTTTGCACAGCAGATGCAGCTGCATGGCAAGGACACGGTTTTATGTCTGCCTTTTCCAGAAGTCCCCTGGTATGCTGACTAGGCCATGTTACCTCTGGAATTTCAATGTATCATTTTCTGAATAAAAGCTACTTAGAATCCCAGCAGAAGTACACAGCAGTTGAATCTGCTACCTGCACCAGCGGAGAGCACTGTCAATAAGCACAGTGAAATATCATGCTGAACTGTCTGAAGGGTCACCTTCCAGTTTTCTTAAATCAGGCACCCAACATGAATTTCAGTTTGATTCTCCTCATGACCTAGATCCACTTCTATACGAGGAAGACAACATGTACCTTAAAGAGATATTGTGAAGATGACTATTAATGAAGAGACCCATTAAAAAGTCCAAACTTATCTTTTCAAAAGTCTAACTAAACTGCAGTGAATAGAGGCAGGAATCCTGCAGGAAAAAGTGCAAGTCTGTTGGGATGTGTGATCTGTCCTGCTCCAGGCCACAATGATCAGATACGGGGCTGCTCAACAGGGACCCTGCCGCAGCCCTGTCTGCTTTATTTCATATCCCTTCCCCACACACACCTTAAATAAACAACCAACCCTGTTTTACTCTTTCCCCACTGGCGTCCATTTTGCTGACTACATCCTTACTTGAGAGTTTCAGCCTCATTCTGCGCATCCCTGCCGCTGTCCTTGAAAATTTACACCCACAGGGAGTTCCCCCGCTTCCCTTTGCACATGTCTTGTCTTGAAGTCCCTCTTGTTACTCTGTTGCTGTTTTAGCCTTGGGTTGGCCCACTCCCTTCTCCTTTCCCGGTTTCCAGCAGTTTCTCACACAGTTTCTCAGCCCATGCTGCCAGTGCGGGGTGGGGGCAGCTCCAGCCCCAAGTCCTGCTATTGCCAGCACCAACGCGACCCTTGGGCAGCAACGCAGCCTGCACGCAACAAGCTGCTCTGCAGCGGTGCTGGTGAGGCTTTGCTTTGTGGCACATACCTGACGTCCCTCGCCACCAGGTGAGGTGGAACACACTCCTCTCACTGGCTGGTGACGCGAGGTCTGGTCCCCTTGCATCCCTTGTTCTACAGGCAGGTCTGTGTTGACCATCAAGTCATGGAATGTCCCTCCTGGTGACACACTCCTGGCGTGTGACACACACCATTGCTGTGGTGTCTTTCCAGCTGATCCACCCTACCTTCCCAAGGCACCCAATCATGCCATATAAACCACAGTAAAAATTCTCATACATTTTTATGTATTTCAGCCATGTTCTGTTTCACAAAACAATAAAACTGACTTAGTGGGAATTTACGCTTCAGAAGTGTAACTCTTGGACGGATCAAAGCCAGTTTGGTGTCATTCCCACCTAGCACCCACTTACTGTGTTATAATTGGGGCAAAGGAGTGCATGTGTTACTCCTTGGGGATGTATTCACAGCTGCTTTTAGGACTTACTATGGAAATTGGATGTTGTCCCCTGATATTAAATCAGCCCTCAAACCTGGAAAACAGACTTTTTAATTACAACTAACATTATCTTCTTGTTCTGGTTACTTTGTCATCCAGATACCCAAGCCTCTGGAGTCTCTCAACCAGACTATAGTTTACTTCTTCCGTTTTTAGCCCCAACATAATGATTTCACTTTCAAGTTTTGACTATAGCTTTCATTGTAATAGCTAAAAGAAAAAAAAATAAAAAAGCCACCAGAAGCACTTGAAGCACTTGAATGTACAGAGAAAAGAAGTGAACCATTAAAAAAAAAAAAAAGAGAGAGAGATAAGGCAAAAACCTACATTCATTAAGGATTCCCTAATCCCTCTAAGAGATCTGTGTATCCAGAGGAGAGCAGCAGAAGCATTAAAGATGGAAGATCAATATAAAATAGGCAGTTCTTGTGAGCAGTGACTTGGGCATTTAAAAGTTCACAGATTGATGGGGGGAAATTAACCTCTATGCAGTGTTCTGTAACAAGGAAATTTAAAAAAAAATTTATTCTGGGCACGCTGCATAAAAAATTACAAGACTATAACATTAAATATGAAAATAAATAAAATTCAAAGCAATCAGAAATGTCTACATGTTTTTCCTTCACAGCAGCAACGAGATATCACATCTTGTAAGCATGTAACTGATATAGAACATAATTCTGCAGATGCTTCCAAGAGTGTAGAAGCTGCCTCACGCAAGTAAAAGCTTGCATGAGTTGTGTGTTCAGCAATGCAGGTAACAAATTCAGTGCATGATAATGAAGACTTCCAACCTGTTGGGCAGTAGAACAGGTTATTTTGGCATCCCTAACACCCATTTCATTTTGATATGCTGCCAAGAATGGATTAACGACAGCTCTCTGAAACTGCTGGTTGTGATACCCACATGGCTGCCACCTCAATGAGGGTAATATCCTTTTGTTTAAAAGTAGCTGAAACAATTGGAAACCACCAGCCCCAGAAGAGGTTCAGGGAAAATGGACGGTAATGTCTTCTAAGGGTCTGTTAAAGGTGGGAGAGGTGAAAGACTGGTTTATATGGCAGGATGAATAAGAGATTAAAAGAAGAGAAATGTCCACAAAACACTGCAAGAGAATAGCAAAGCCATTACAGGCTGTCCATGGAATTTTTCTGCTACTTTCCTTTCGCATAATCTTCAGAAAAGAGACAGCAAAATAGCATGGTTGCTATGAAACTGCTTCCTGCTGTTTGGTTACTGTCTATCTACAGGATGCAAGAACAGGATGGCAGAAAAAAAAAACCCAACCAAACCCAGCCACCTTCATCACCACTCTCTTCTCCTGAGAGTGACAACCTGCAACAGCCTGACTATAAGGGTAGCTGTAGGAAGATGAAAAGGTAGCATGATGAAAGGGGGAGGCTGTTTTCAAGAAATAAAATGTTGAGCTGTTCTTATAATTTAGCAGGGGAAAAGCTATAGATGCTTGCAAAAGAGAAATCCCTTGAGCATTATGATCTGAAAAAATTAAAGTAAGAGTTGATTATTTCATGGAAGGAATTCAATTTCAAATTCAAGGAATTCAATTTCAAACCAATTTCAAAGTTTCCACAGGAAAAAAAAACCTCATTCCACGATAACACTGATTGCTGGAAAGCAGCAGCAATCCCCCAGCCATGCAGAAAAGAGATGTTGCATCACCCACTGTTGGAAGCAGCAAGACAGACCAGGAGGGTGGCCTATATTATGTGGAACAATTTCTCCAGAAAAAGGAAAGTCAAAAAATAGCTTTGGTCAGCCAACTCTCTCCTTCAACTACAGCCATTCCCTTACTTCATGCAATGGTCCCCTCTCTTCCTCTTTACCTCTTTCCACTGGAGGCGAGAAGTGTCTGATCAAGCCCCAGGAAGACACAGCTCATTCACCTAAAAGACCTCCCAAAAGAGAGTTTCTCCAGAGAGGTGACCCCAACCAGTGGAAACGTATGAACTCCACTGTCTACACCCACAGATGTTGGAGCACTTGTTGGTCTGTTACTCACACAACAAAATCTATGGCTGGAAAGTCTCCTGAATTTTGCAGTTGGTTTGTTTCTGATAATTTATTTTGCAACCACCAAGTGGTAAGTTGGTCCTTGCAGTCAGCTGCTCACTTGCTACATTGGGCTGTTGCTCCACAAACTTAGACATCCGGTGATGTCTGAGTGTGAATAAAAACACACCGGAAAGTCACCTTTCCTCCAGTCTTGATTCTCCTTTGGAAGCAGAGCAGAAGCACACACAGCAGAGCAGGGCTGAGCAGTGAGTGCAGCAATGCCCAGCATGTTACACCAACCCAAGGTTTAGCGGTGCTCAGAGCTCCACAAAGTATTAGACAATCAGTACTCTGAATGCCTGCCTAAGTAGACAACAGAAAATGAGTATTATTATTCTCATTGCAAAGGTGTCAAATGGAGCCTCAGAGAGATTACATGACCCGCCCATGGTCAGATAAGTGATACCTTGCGAAGCTAACTTGTAAATCCAAACCATCAAATTACCAGTCTAACATCTTAATAACCAAGTCACTCTTCTTCAGTTTTTTTCAAGTTTGTCACTGAAGCTGGTGTCGAACTGTAGAAGTTTTCTCCCATTTTTTCCAGTGTCCCTCAGTCTTTTCCAGTCGGATGCAGAGAGGCTACAGGCACCCCACTACCCTGCGGGTTCGCAGATGTTGAGAAAAATATTCGGTGCAGGTAGCTGGGTGATGCAGGTGGAGCTCCGGTGAGGAGAGCCCGAGACAAGAGGCCGTGAACTGCCTCTCTTTGCATAACAAGGGGCCCGGGGACCTGTGGCGCCGGCCAGGGGACCGGACACACACACAGCAGGAGCCGCTGGCCCCAGACTTCCATAGATTTTAAGGGCATAAAAACTGCAGGGTTTCCTTTGTTCATGGTCCCTCCTCGAAGGCTCAATCCCGAGCTGTTATTCTGTTGTTGAGCCTAGATTAATTTTTTTTAAGGATTCAGACGCCTGAGGCTCTGCGGTGGGAAACCTGGTCTGACTGAGAGTGTGGCGAGTGTAGGGAGTCCAGCGGAGCTCGGGAGAGCTCACTGGAGCTTCCCGCTGGGAAGGGGCCTCAGCCCCAGCTCAGACTGGGACTGCCAGGGCGGCTCCTGATGGTCGGACGGGAAAGTTTCCTTAACACAGATACATATGTCAGTGTAAACCTAAAGAGAGATGCTTAGTCCAGGCTTTCCATATGAAGAGCAAACAGATGTTTCAACTCCACAAATATCAGTAAATTCAACACCAAGTCATCTTAGGCAGAACACAACGATGTCAATAGTCAGGATGGAGCAACATAATTTAAAAAATGTGCATTGCGTGATCATCCAACCACAGCCCAGAGCTCTGAGCTGAAGAGGAAGGACTCTGCCTATTGGAAATTTCATTCTGCTTATTCTTTTAACTGGCTACAGTGTTTTCTATGTATCTATATAACTACATTTGTGTACCTAAAGCTCCCCATTTATAGAGGTTTAAGATCAAAAAGCTGAGAATGTAGTCAAAGCATTGCACTGTAAGTAGTTATCAAAAGAAAGTAAATCAAAGATCATGGAGACACATTTGGCAAAGAGTATGAGGAAACTGCTCAGAATTTTGCTTGAAAGTCACGCTGAAGAGCAAGTTCAGACTGGTTTGGAGATACAGTAACAAGGAGATCATGTTCACCTTGTTCCATTCTGAATCAGAGGCCAATGAGAGATTTCTCATTTTTTGTGGAAGTGCTGTTTTCTACCCTAACTAATCCTAGCAGAAATTTCACAGCACAAATGCTTAATGCAGAGACAAAAATGCCACAGGCACCTCCAGATGTCACGTACCCCACCATATTCGGAGGGCTCATCCTGCCCTGACGGTGGTGGCAGAGGTCAGACTGGAGAGAAACAGTAGTTTAAAGTTGTTTGAACTGCAAATACAAATAATAAAAAAAGCAATAGCACTGCCTACATGAAGCATGAGTGCAATCATCTGCCTACGCTCGCCTCTCTCTCACAGGGAGGACCAAGAGGGGACGGAGCAGGAGACATTCGCACCCTGTCAGGAGGGATTTCTCACCGCCCTGAACACTACACGTTGCCAGTGCCATTCCTGTAAACACTCTGCTTCCCGCTGTTCCTCTCCTTTCAGGATTTCGTTGTTATCGTTCTGGAGAAGCCTGGGGCGCTTTGTCCTGAGGCGGAGCAGGAGCGGGTTCGGGAGGGAAGGGAGAGGAAGGGAGAGGACGGGAACAGCCGCTGCCGCCCGCCTGTGGCAGAGCCCCATCTCCGGTCCTGGGCGTCCCTCTAGAGGTGAAACAGCAGCCTTGTCCCCAAATCTGCTTATCCACAGACATCCCTGCCGGGCTGGCAAGCAGGGATAGATCGGAGGGTGAGCTCTGAGAGGTCTCACGGAGCTGCTACAAACTACCAGGTTGTGGTCGGCATGGAGTGGCACCGCCACAACCCTACCCAGGAGCTGGGCACGGGCTCTGCTGCTGCAGCTGGCCCTGCTCGCCCCCAGCTCCTTAAACCCCGAGGCAGAAGATTTCAATATACTAAGTAAGAATTACTATGCTTGATGGGCTATTTCTTTTTCCGTACGTTCATCCCTTTCCCCTACAGCAATCATATCTGAATAAAGGGAAAATAAAATCACTTAAAGGAGGCCTGTTATGTGAATAAACAAAATGACATTAACAGTGTTTGTTGACTTTTTTTTAATATCATCTAACCTGTTTAATTATGGTCAGGAAAAATATCCAAGTGTTTCTAATGAAAAAAAAATATAAACGTGTGTATATATATATATATATATATGGAATATTACATCTTTTACTTCTTTCTTACAGTGATTACATATTGATCACAACAAGCTCTTCAAGAGAAGAGATAGCAACAAAAGCTCTTTGTCTGATTGCTGTGCTGCCAATTGACAGCATTTCACAGTCTGGGTGCCCAATTTCACACACACATATAAAATACATTTGCTCTGCTCTGCAGTCACACACAGTCAGTGGAGCTCTAAACTACCAGCTTGTCACTCACTGTTACCAATGAACTCTGCAGTTCAAATCAGCAAGGCACCCAAGGGAGTTGCAAAGGATTTTGCCATTGCATTTCAGGGGAACTGAGCTGGATCTTTGGTGAAGAGTACAGAAAAAACTGTTCACATACAAACCTGGAAGCCACAGCTGACACAAGCCAAGACCAGTGCCTTGCACTGTGCCTACCTAGGCTGTGGCAATCCATCTGGGAGTGCAGCTACTCAGTCACAGGCTGCATTGCTCCAAACCTGAGTCTTTGCTTTCAGCACCAGTTTCTCACCATAGCCCTTCACTAGATCCCAACCAATCTAAGCATTGTGGGAGACTTTCCAGAATATATGTTCTGGAGCCAGATGTCCATACCAGTCTTTTTCAAATCAATACATGATTATCTAGCAAAATCAAACATTTGTGCACAGGCACCTACTAGACAAATCCATTAAAAGCCACAAAATTCTCCAGTGCCCTTTAGCTGAAGTGACTAATCCCAATGGCCCACACAAGATATCCACAAATGTAAGGATGGTTCTGTACCTACAATGACAGGAAATTCAAGAATCTACCAATTCACTTATATATGAAGATGATTCTAAAACTAAGACATTCCCATGAACTCTCAGAGTTGAAATTACTTTCAACTTGTGAGCACTTAATCATTTCTGTTTCTTTTACAATAGCACTGTGTATATTGTAACCCTGTTTCAAGTGAGGTACTGCAAAATATTTTGCACACAAACAAATCTGACAAGCTTCCTCACAGCATCCACCTGGCTAAGTTTTTGTCCACAGCACACAGGAGCCACCTGGCTTTTCTTTTACACTGAGGCAAGCAGTTTTAAATCACACTGCATTATCAAGAGCCTGCAAATGATCTGTAATCTGTCATAGCTTCCTATTCAGTAACTAAACTGAGTCTTGGAATTTAAATCCCTAAGAAATCTACAAAAAACTGTGGGTCTACAAATCAAATTACTGTGAAGTAAAAGCTGCCTGCTTTTGCTCCTCGCTTCTTATTCTCATTACAGAAGTCACTAATAACTGAGTGACTTTGGTTTCTGCATGCAACACCTTCATTAATGAAACTAATACATATATATATTAATTTACCCAGCTACTTTTGCTAACAGCTTATTTTAAAGTATGTGAATGGGACTAATTCCAGGTATACAACTCAAAAGGCTCTGCTAGTAGGAACAAACTTGTAGCAATGAATAAAGAGAGTTAAGAAGAGGGCTTGAGTTTTGTTTGTTGTTTTTAATAAATTGTTTCCTTCTCCTGTTTAAACCAGGACAATTGTGTGAATACTACTGAAAGAACAGCATCATTAGACACTATTGGAGAATTAGAAAGCAAGTGGGAGTGCTAGATTTGGCAGCTCCATAAACAGAAACATTGCATTATCAGGAAAAGGGCCATGGCAAGTTCAGCAAATTTCAGCCCAGAGCCTTCATCATTCTCAGCCAGGGTTTCATGAGTAGCAGTCACAACAGTTCTCAGAGATGTCCTTGTCTGTGCTCTTCCTAAACACTGATCCTCAAAGCAGCCCTGATATTCTCTGAAATCCATTTGATTCCTATTGCAAAAAGCCTGCAGGCAGTTACTGTGACAGTGTCTGGGAACATACTGAGGATGGAGGATGGAAGATCCACTAAAGCCACTAAACCCACAAGCCACGCTAACACAAATAGCATCCTTAGGGTTTCTAAGTAACAGCTCTTTCTGTCAGGTGGGACCGTTAGTGTCAATTGGCAATTGATGTTGTCTCTAAACCTTTTAAATGGCATGCATACAAAATTATTCAATCTTCTGTTTCTAAAAGATTTATTTTCCTCAATTATATCATTAATATCCCAGGTAAATAGACTCTATGAGAGAAAGAGCTACACTCAGATTATAGCTATTCCTACAACTGGGAATAGGAATGTTACCAGAACTGTTTCTGCTATATGTGGCACTGAAAGTAATAAATTATTTAGTAAAGGCTATACAGGTCTGACAACTTAAGAAAAAAGATTTCTCAGTATCAAATCTTCAACTGACTTCAATGGGAACAGAACTGAACTGTTGCAGTAACTAGAATCAGTTTTAAAAATCTGGATTATGGTTAGCCCTCAATTAAACCTTGGTGATGATATGTTTATGACACGTTTAAATTATGTTAATACAGCCTTTGAATGTTTTATCAATTCCACTGAGCAACCTGCCTGTTTCCCAGCTGTTGGAAGCAGGTCAAAGTCAGGCAGTGCTTCCAGGGCAGGCTCCTGCCAGACATGAGTAATTACCCTGGAATCTTACTCCTGAGAACTCTTTCTTAATGATGTGAAAAATAGCCCATGTTAAACTGCATTTTCCAAATTGACATTTTCTCTCCATAGCAGGCTCTTAGTTAAGTAGTTCAGGTGTTTGTAGGAAAACTGGCTGTAATTGTACCATTTATTCCTGTTTCAGAAAGTAGCTAAAACCAGGAAGGCAAGACAAATGCTGTGTTCCTCTACAATGCTGCTCACCTCATTTAGCTGCTCCTCCTGATACAGCTAAATAAAAGTGATGATTCCATGACACTATAAAATTAATCTTGATACATTTATATAGATCTGTGTTGCAAATAATCCAAATTTTAAAACGGTTGAAAACAGATGTGTGCACTGCATCTGTTTTCAACTTCTCCTACCTCCATATATCCACTTTTCCTACTTTGTGGAGCTTTTTCTGATCATATATTGCTGGCTTGCTCCCTCATTTTCTCTGCCTAAAGTATGTCTTAAGAAGTGAAATGTACATTACCATGATTAAATTTTACATCATGACCTCAGTAGTTTCATGAGAAACACAAAATCTCAGTCAAAGGGAATGAGGGCAGTGAAATAATATTTCTTCTGTTGTGAGGGGGATGTTGTAGCTATGCTGAAGAGCTCTGTCAATTCACTTTGTGTTCTGTAGCCTCAAGAGTATTTCACTGCTTGCCCTCATTTAACTGCAGACAATTCATCAGTCAAAAATGTATATTTTGGCTTTGGAAAGTACTCACAAAACCGCTAGAGAAAGGCCATGAAATAATATTCAGTATGACCTAATCTGAACTCAGAAGCAAACCCAGTAGATTCTTTTATTACTTCTCCTGTGTTTTTTCTTTGAATTCAGTTAACCTGTATAAAAGATCTACAAAGTTGATCAATAAGGATGTCATTTTATCTTTTTAAAATAATTTCAGTTTTCAACCGCCCCCGTTGATTGTAAAAAAAAAAAAAAAGAAAAAAAGAAAAAAAAAAAAGAAAAAAAAAATCTAAGCTTTCATTGTCTTTTTGCTTCCAGTAACTACATTAATAGTTGCTCTATCTCATGTAGTCTGCCACCTCATGCTACTACTTTGACTTCAATTTAGCATTTCGGTGAGTGTGATTTGAGGTATTATTTGCATCCAGTGATTGTATGGCAGTAGTGTCACTTTGGGACACAGCTAGCTAACAGGTTTTACAGAACTCAAATACCCAGGATGCAAATGTTCTCATCTATAGCTAAGACCAGGCTTCTACAGGCACTACCACAGATCTATGGCTGTTGGATCAGTCAGCAGCACAAATTTGAACAACAGAAGGATCTACACAGATCACATTTAGATGTGATAGAAATAGTACAGAATATAAATTACAGAGCTTATACTGGCTTTATATTTTCACCTGAGCTTCCAGGGGCTGTCAGAGGACAGGTGATTTCTGTTCTTGTATAAGTGTCGCACTAAGAGACAACTGTTGACATAAACAGCACAAGAATAACCCAATAAATGTCTTAAACAAAGCTGAACTATCAGGGAAACTTAACGCCTGATCAAAATTTTGGGTTTCTACAGCAGCGCATTTTAAAACTACTTGTACAAATCCAAAAATTGAACATATTATTTTGTTAAACCCTTACCCAAATTGGTTTTAGTATCTGTGACTCCATGTCTGCAGCATTACTCCTCTGATTTGCATAAGTAATGTGGGTGGGTTTTTTAATTTCACTTCTAGTTTATCACCATGGAAGTGCTTATCTGAAAGCTTAAAAAAAAAAACATAATT
>VYZR01008041.1:41542-57734 GCA_013400675.1 Oxylabes madagascariensis
AAAAAAAAAACATCATTAGGCAGCAAAACCTAAAGGTTGGAAAAGTCAGTCTAATCTGACATGCTCTTTTTTCTCCACGTTTAGCTCCTGTGATCTAACAGATCTGGCAATGAATACCTGAAGCTGTTTGAACCACCAACTTTTCCATGGTGACCCCAATCAGGCACAATATCAGTGTCTGAGCATTGCTTTGAACATCAATCTCTAAGGATTTACCAGTTCATGGTCAATCCTATTAATCATCTGTTTCTGCTCTTCTCCAACTCCATCCCACCATATGCCCCCATCCCAATCATCTGCAGTCACATATTCACACCAACATGGCTGAGGTGCATTTCCTTTCACCTTCTGCAGTCCAGAGCTCTTGCTTCCCTACAACACCATGCAGACACAAAAAGCCAGTTTTGAGCAGTAAACACACTAACACATGCTCAGGATAACTTTAAAAGGCACTGTTTATGTTCATGAAACCTTTAAAGGAAGATCAAAACCCAGTTCAATTCAATTCTGACGGTTATTTACAGAAAACAGTGGACCAGCAATAATACCACTTGGCTTTTACAGCTAACTAACACAGTAAAATACAAACTGCAGATGTAGTTTCAAATGGCAAACCCCAAAGAATTCTACAGACATTTTCAAGCAAAGAGTAATTTACAAATTACTCTCAAAAACAAACATCCAGAAAACAAACACTCAACAGTATCAATCAGCTTATTTCCTACAAGCAATACCTACTCTAACCACAGTCACATACTAGGCAAAATAATAATTCAAACACAAAGATTGACTTTTGCCATCTGTTTTGAAATTGTTGGACCACTACTTAACAAAAAAACGCAAGCTGGCATTTCACAAGACCGAGACCATTAGTGAGAAGAGAAACATGAAGTGCTAGTTTGTTTTCTTGCCAAAGAGAATCTTGTACAAATTTAAGATATGGTAGTGTATGAGTGTTTCACAGATATTGTTTATTTACCATATTGATATCTCTAATTTCAGTCTGAGATTTATATCATTTTTTCATATGCAGTATTTTGCATTCAAAATGCTAAGCAAACATGACTCCATTTTGCAAGCAGCACAAAAGAGATGGTTCTAATACATTGTCCTTCAAAGTAATTTTGAATGGGACAGGAAAACAAATATATGGGTTCCTTTGAAATCGTGCAGATGACCACAGCAATGTGCAAAGCAGCTAAAAACAGCCCACAGATGCACATTGACTCTAGACAGCACTTTTCCCCCAACTCTGAGGTTGATTAAAGCACAAAATGAGCAATGCCTCACCGGTTCCTCCCATCTCTTACACAGCAGTTGTGGAGATATGTTCTGCTCTAAGAGGAGAAGGGCAATCTTAATACTGTCTGCTATTGTCAGAGAACCAGTCAGTGCTGATTAATTTCAACAGAAAAAACATCTTCTACTGAACCCTGCCTCCCACGGGTTGTTAACTACTTGTTAAAGGCATTGTTTTCCTGCATGTGTTCATCAAACACGTCCCAGGGTCTAATTCAAAATGGAGGTCACAATTTCAGGTGGGAGTACCACTGGCAACAAGCTGTGAAACCAAACATTTTAGGTTCATTTTACCCTTCCATCCAGAGATCCTTTCAAATGGATTGATCATTTAACATACTTGTCAAACCAGTTATCACAGTGCTTATAGAAATATCCAAATAGAAGTATGTTTCTGCCTTTTTAATAATGCAGTGGGTGTAATGAGTCACAAGGCAATGAGTACTGACTCATGTCTATTAAAACATGTCTTGACTAGATGTGTTGTGAGTAGGTGATTACACACTAAATAGCATGAGGATATTAGGAAGCAGAAGCGAAGGTCTGCTTGTCAATAAACCTCAAGAAAGGTACATCCACACTATCTAGATATGATATTGTTAATCAGCTCCTTCAACTCGTGACCATGCGCCTGACAGTAAAATGTGTCCCAAATATATAAAAATCCCCAATTCTTTCAGCACAGTAAGATGCTAGCATTACATTAGGAGCCCCTCGGCTCTGGCTGTCAGAAGCAGAATTGGCCACATGCATCGGACACTGATGCAGAACGAGATCTCAAATCTCATTGTCATCTATGATCATGTTGGGAATCCCTGTTCCTACTTACTGCAGCCTCAAACCACAGGCTCATCCCTATCAACACAACTGATTAAGGTGCAGTACTTCTGAATAATGGAGCACAATGCTTTGAACACAGGTAAACCCTGTGAGATTTGGCGGGACTTACCCCAGCCCCAAATCTACTGAAATTTACCACTCTTCATATTTGGCCAGGTTTTTTTGTTTGTTTGCTCTGTGGACACAAGAGTAAACCATGCTGTGACCCTGGCAAACATCCTGGAGGGAGCACAACACAGACCAGCCAGCACTGCAGGGGAGCTGAAGGCTTTAAAGCAGCAGGATTAACAAGAGTCAACAATATGCTCTGGCACTGAAGAAGGCTGGCAGCATTTGGCTTGTGTTAACAGAGCCATAGCAAAAGAAGCAAAATAAGTTATATTTACCATTTACTTATCACTTGTTGAACCGTACCTAGAATACTGCATCCAGTTTTGGGACAGCCTCCTCCCCCCAGTACAACAAAGACATTGACTAACTGGAGCAAATCCATCAGAGGGTCACCAAGATGGTTAGAGATTGGAGCACTTGCCCTGTGAGGAGAAGCTGTGTGATCTGGGCTTGTTCAGCCCAGAGAAGACACAGCTCCAGAACGACTTTGGAGTAGCCTTCCCTAACCTAAAAAAAAAGTGCTGTGCTTTTCACATCTCTGCCCTACCTGTGTTCATGTAAATCCCAACAGATGAAACTAGTTTACCAAGTCCTCTGAACAAACGACAATAATTTTAGTTACTTTCGCTAGCAGCAATTGGCTGTTCATTAGGAAGAAACTGGAAGTGTGAAGTTTTCCACTTGTGCTACTGCTGAAATGAACCCCACTAGTTAAGTACTTGAACAAGAAGCACCACAAAGTGCCCCTGTCCCACAACTGCAGGCAATTCTTCTCCTGGGCCACCCTTAGCAGAAAAAGCATTAGCTTTGTGGTGCTCTGCCAGGGCTGGCTCCTAATTTTGCAGCCCCAGATATTATAGTAAAAAAAAAAAGATTCTGTGATGGACCTTAAGTTTGAAATGAAAAGGAATAGGCCAGTTTGTCCTACTTAAATTCTGTGGATATATGTAAATCAAAACATTTGACAGGAACAACTGCATATTCCTAACTGCTCTCCCTCCACCCCTGAGCTAACTGCACAACAAAAAACCTTTACTAAATTCCAGTCAAATGAGCTGAAGACCTCCAAGCAGGAAGTACATTTGCTTTAGATGCAAAATTCCTCCCATCTTTTTAGTTACTGACAACCATGAGTGTGACTTACAGAAAAGAACAATCTCCCAGTACAGCTTATATCCACCAACACCCTTCCACTTACATGAATGTTCCCTTCATCCAACACATTATCAAAAACATATACATTTATCCTAATGCCAAATAAAACATTCATGGGTGCACATTTTTATAATAGCTTTCCAGAAGATGGGAAAATACGTAAAGCCAAATTGTTCATTAAAATGCTTCGTGAAAATCATGTATTGCTCAGGCCTGAGCATTCTCAGATGTTTTCTATGTTAATAGGCATATTAAAACTAAGTCAACAGTTCCAAAGGATATTTACCAGTTCAGATCAAATCTATTAATCACATTTCAGTAGCTATTCTGGGAATTCAAATCCCCAGACAACTTTGAAAATCCTACCCACAGAGTACCTTTAGCATTCAATACAAGATTTACAAATACAACCCTGGAGTATTTTCTGTAGGAGACCTCTTTCATTAATCCTTCTGAAGTGTTAAGACTTTTCACCAACATGGCACATTTCATCTACCACCATGCTGCAAAAGAGCTCTGTGAGCAATTACAGTCCTGTCTTCAGGGTGATTCATTCCCTTCAATTAAATGCTCTTGAAATATTACTGCTATGAATGTCATCAGATGCAGCCTTTGTTTGAAAATAAGATCAAGAAGGACAGAATGAAAGCAGAGCTAACTCTCTCAGCCCCAAGAAGGTCAGGAACTAAGTTTGTTCTTTTTTTTTTTTTTTTAATAATAATTCTCAGTTCTACAAAACTGAGATTCCCTTACACTTTAATTCCAAAAACTATGTCCTTTAAAAATGTCTTTTAAGGAATTACCACGTCTTTATTCAGATGAGAATGACCAAGGAGCAACAAAACAAATGCAAGAACCAACAAACAAAACCCACAATTAACATAGCAATTGAGCCATTATTTAAATGTTTTCTTCAGTGGTATGTCACCCCAGAATTTAGCTTCCATCCTGGGTGCTGATTGTGTGTGGATTCATCTGATTCCGCCAGTCAAGATAAATCCAAACTTCGAAGATGTATCTTATGACAAGGGGCACAGAAGTAGAACAGTGTCAGTCTTTAGAAACTTGTTCTTTGTGGCTGATGTACCATTAAAACTAAGAACAGTACACCAGAAACAGATCCTTTTATACTGGGAGGAGTAAATGGGTTCTAATGTGGTTTGCAGGATCAGAGCATTTGCTGTATTTGGCAATTACTTCCAAGTTCTTAATTTGTATTTTAAATTTCACATTTCTTTTTTCACAAGCCAAGAAGAACCATCAGAAGAAAACTAGGGGAGGAAAAAGCAGCTTAAACACAGAAATATATGCATCAACTCCAGAGATACAGATCTAACCTCCCAGTAACTACAAAGAGAAGACAGCTCACCCACCATGTCTGAAACCGTGTTAGGACTATAACCTGTGAATTACAGGTCCATAAATTGTAAGACTTCTGCAGCATCCTCTTCAGAAGATTCCACAAAAATGTTACAGGGATTTTAGTCCAGATTTCACAGGTTACATTTTAGCCTATCTTGGATGTAGTTCAGGGTAATAATTTTTCTTGGTGAGTTCCAAGAATAACAGTATTTCTTGCTACTTGGCACCTTTTCAAAGCACAGACAGCAGCTCTCACAGCCAATTTCATTCCCCCCCTGAGACACACATATTAGCTTAGGTGATCCAGGGTCATTTACAGAAAGAGGATATCAATTTCAAAATGGTTCCATAACATTTAATTCTGCTTTTTTCTCAGGTTCAATATACTACACATACTTAATGCTTTCAGTTTCTTACTAAGAAAATGTAACTAGTGCCACTGAAAGTCATGTTTAATATCCTCTGTTTATCCTAAGAATTCACTGAGTTGGTTTTTGTTCTATCCTGACTTACATACAGAGGACTAAGGTAGGAATACTTAAAGCACTGTACATAGCCTTGACCGTTAAAAGCAGATGAAATCTGGACTAGCTAAAAAAACTCCACTGGTTAGTACACTTAGGATTGATTATAAGGCATGCAGAGAAGATGTATTACCCTATTCTTGCTACAGTTGTGCTACTCCCATTCCCATTCAAACCTCAAAACTGTGATCTTGCAAACTCTGAACTCTGCAAACAATCAGCCTCAGTTTGGGACTCCAAGATAGTTTATGCCTTAACCCCAGCTGGAAGATTTGAGAACAGAGGTCATAGAATACCAAGTTGGAAGAGGAGCTCCAGCATCATCTCATCCAAACCTTCTTGGCAAAAGCAAGATGTCCCAACACCCTATCCCACTGAATCTTAAAAATGTCCAACGTTGGGGAATCCACCACTTCCCTGAGGAGATTATTTCAATGGGTGATTGTTAACAGCTGATAGGATGTAAGCTTCCTGCAGATAACCAGGCTGTACTTAAGTGCTCTGGCTTTTTCAATAGGATGATTTTCTGAATGTCTCCAAGATTAGAAAAATGCATGCCAGGAGCAAACCTGGCTTTGAGCAGGATGATGAAGCTCTTTCCAAACATGTCTTCACTGCACGAAAAGCAGACAGATGTAACTGTTCACAAGAACAACAACTCAATGAACATAGACTGTAATGGGAAAAAGAATCTGAAAGAGGGAGTTTCACACCTCACTCCGCTTTGCAGTGGCAAGTTACAGTGACGTAATTGTTTCTCTCAATTATATATAAATTAAATAGTTCTCAGAGTACATACCCTTATAAGGATGGTGTTTCCTATCCAAGTCAATCAAGCATATCTTAGAAACAAGCCAGCCAGCATCAGTAATTTTTTTCCCTGCTTAACAGCTCAGCATCAGACTAATCCACACAGTGTTTAAAAGCTCTAGGGGGGAGGCAGCACTGTTAATAGCAATAAGAGAAGGGACATCACTTCCCTGTTTGTGCCCATTGTAACGGGTTTTAGCATGTTGGTGTTTATTAGCCTTCTCTTCATGCAGGCAAACATTTTTGAAGGCAATAAAGATGTTATAACAAGACAGTGTCTTCATTCAGAATCTGTATATGAGACATCCTTGAAACATACAATTTGGTATTACCCTTCTTCAGAGATAAACAATTTAAAAACAACATATATGCAAATATAAAAATCAGCTTGAGCATGCATTTGCCTATAAAATAATGTAGAGAAATGAGACAAAAAGCCATTGGACGAGAAAAACACTGATTTGTCAATAATCCGTAGATCTCAGATAGCTAATCTAAATAGTTCAAATATTTTTGCAATTATGTATCCAAAAAATCACTTTTCTTGGCTTTTTTTCTTCAGAAAATTATGTAGCATTTTATTACAACATCTGTCATAAATGGAAACTGTCCAAAAATGTGTCCTCAAAAACAAAAGCTTCCACCTATGAGCACACTTCCTCAGATGAAAGGGACCACTGTAGTCTATAGGATTACCCATTAGACACACAGGAAGAGGCTTTTACATTTCCCACTACAGAGTCATTAAACTGGTTATGTCAAAAAGTTGGTTTCTATTTTCTTAATTAAAAGGAAAATAATCATGTCTGAGCAAAGGTGCAAATAAAAAATTAAACACACTCCCTCAACAAAAATTGCACTCAAAGCATTTCTTCTCCATCACTTTGCATCACCTGTTGTACTAGGTTTTACATTCTCATTAACTAGTTGTTTCAATATTTATTAATCCGAATATGTAAAGGACTGTGAAGCACTAAGTTTTATTTCGTAAGGTGTCCGTAGCGGAGGGTTACCGGGGAGCAGAAAGCACCAAGGAAAAGGCTCTGTGAAGGCAGGGCAGGTGCAGAGCACCGCCTGCTAAACAGGGGCACGAGTGATAGCGCTGGGTCACCAGCGGCCAGGACACGGAGCCCTTGGCTCAGGTGAGCGGCACCGGCTACTGAAAGGGAGAACGCACACTCCTGCAAGCCTTCTCCCGGGATTTAACCGGCAGGGAACCAACTCAATCCGATACTGCAGCCTCAAAGCTCGGAGGAGGGGTGTGCGCCCCGCACTGCTACCGGGACAATGCAATGCGCATGCAGGGCAAGGGCTGAGCGAGGCGCTGCCACCGCCACGTGCTGAAACCCCACAGCTGAGCCCAGCGGGGAAAGGGCCGGGGGAAATGAGGGAAGGGGGAACAAAACAAAANTCGCCCGGCCGTACCCCGCGGCGGGAGGGGGCGGCTTAACGAGCCGCACTTGTGCCCCGCATGGCGGCCAGCTGGGCCGGGGGGCCGGGGGCGCCCCGCGGCAGCTGATCGCGGTTAACCGGGGGCGAGCCAGAAAGGGGCGAGGGTGGCGCTGCCCGTTCCGCCCTCAGCGAGTGCCGCTTCCTCCCCGGTGCCCGGGCCCGGGCGCCGCGCCGCGCCGCCGATGGAGCTGGAGGCGCAGTGGTGGACAGGACAGCTGGCGGCCGATATCCACCAAGCGCTTCGATACAAGGTAGCCCGGGGGGAGCCGCGCTGGGGGGCGGCCCCGGCGCCTTTGTGAGGCTCCGGCCGTCGGAGCCGCCGCGGGGGCAGCGGGCGGGGAGCGCGTGTGGGGCGGCCCCGCTTGGCCGCGGGGCTCGGCGGAATTGGCTTTTGTAAACTCGGAACTGGCCGTGTCCTCCCTCCGTGGGCGCCGGGGCCGCCTGTGCGCGGCCGTGACAGCTGATCCGAGCGGCCGGACTGTGCTCCCGCTGCCCTCCGGAGAGGGAAGGGCTCGCGGTGCGCCCCGGGCTGCTCTTGAGACTTTGGCGCGGGTCCAGGTTTAAACTCGGCAGAAAGCATTGTAGTGTTACTGGAACAAAAAAACCCGACCGACCAAACAAAAACCCAGTGAAAGAAACGCTGGGTCCCTTAAGAATAGTAGAGGGTTTCGGCAATTGCTTAGGAGTTGCTTAGACTGTCTCAGAGTTGTTCTTCGGGACTATTTTCATAAAGCTCATCTTAACACCCGGGTTGAAAATCAGTTTATAGTGACTGAGCCTACTGAAAAACGTGCTTTTGTTGCCTGATGATACTCGATGAGCGGATTACTTTTCCCGGAGTCGTGACTCCTTTACTCTTTTCCGGTGATAGAGGGAAATAAGTAAAGGACAGGATCATTTATTTGCTACCGAAGTTATCTTTACTAAAAGCTAAGTTAGTGCTGTGAAAGGTGAATTATAAAGCTTAGTAGGTGGGAAGTTTGTTTGTGGGTTTTTGTTTCACTTCAATAGCNTGCTATCCGGAGCTCACAGGAGCCCAAAGACCGCTATGCTCCGGGTGAGCCCCAGAGCCCCACTCACTGCCCCGGCTGAGGGAGCCCCGCTGAGGGGGCCCCGCCGGACCGCCCCCGCCCGCACCTCCCTCGGGCCCAGAGCCCCCCGCCTCCGGCCCGCGCCCGCCGCGCGCTGATTGGCGGCCAGGTCGCGCTGTAAAGGGGCCGGCGATTGGCGGCCGCGGGGGCCGCGCTGTAAGGTGGCCGGCGATTGGCGAGCGGGGGGGCGCGTGCGGGCACTGCCCGGCTTTGTACACGCGCGGCCCTTTAACAATGGGCGCGGCGCGCGGCGCCGCGTGATGGCGGCGGAGCCCCGGGGCCGCCGCGCCGCGCTCNATGTTTCAAAACTTTGAATTTACATTAAAACTTTGAAAAATTTGTGTGACTCCATTCCAACTTGATGTCATTAAGTTAAATTAATCAAGTTAGTTTTCCCTGGAAATGTAATTGTACTCAAACTCGAACACAGTGTGTGGGTGCACAGTCTCTCTCATAAATTTATTCATAATAAGAGGACAGCACTGCTGTTCTGCTGCATACAAGAAGAGATATGGCTACTAGGCAGGGGCCTGGAGGGTGGTTTTTTTTTTTTTTTACCAGTCCAAATTTTGTATTCAGAATAGATGGTAGCACAGACTTTCTCAAATGTGATGTTTCTAGACCTTTGTTTTGAGGGGTCCTCCCCCCAAATTTGAGACTGTGTGAGCTTAACTAAGTGCCTTAGAGCACACTGTAATCAATGTCAGTGTGACATCAATCATCGGGTCAGTGTTTTAACATACACACAAGGCGAATGTTGGTTCACGCACACCCTGTTCCTCTTCCTAAGGTTCAGCTGGCTCTTAGTGGTCTTTTCCTGGAGGCATCAACAGAAGATTTGGCAGCTCTAGAACATGCAAACAATTAAGTACAAAGTCTGGTTGGTCAGATTGAGCTGTAGCAAGAGGAGGGGTTGCGTTAAACTATTGAACTTTGCATTGAAGCAGCTGAGGAATACTTGCATACCGTTGCTGTACAGCCTTTGCAGCAGAGGTAATACAACAGAGAGGGTAAAAGTTGAAGTTGCTCTGCCCAAATAAAAGATCTTAAATTTTAAGTTGTTAATGTTGTGCAGAAACAAAGTATTTTTTAGCTGTTCTGTAACACAACAGATAGATTTTGTTCACTGAAAAGGGATTCTAAAATGATGGGAACAGAAGGAAGAAGGGAGAAATCCTTTGAAACTTCCATTATAAATATTAAAATATCAGCTGTATTAATCTGATACCACTTCAAACTAAATTATGGTTTTAATAAAATTCCCTGCTGCTATCCATCTAGGAGCTGAAGCTGCCCTCTTACAAAGGCCAGTCTCCCCAGTTACACCTGAGAAGATACTTTGCAGACCTGATTGCCATTGTGAGCAACCGGTTCAGACTCTGTCCTGCTGCACGACATCTGGCTGTGTATCTGCTGGACCTCTTCATGGACCGCTATGACATATCCACACAGCAACTGCACGTGGTTGCTCTTTCCTGTTTACTTTTAGCAAGTAAGTATGTGGCACCAAACTTTAACGAGACTAATAGATTCTCCTGCCAAATGCAAGGCGTTTCTTGGTGGGATAGAGCAGGTGGGGGAAACAAAGTGATTATAAATGATGAGCAGTGCATATCAGTTTGGCCTAATTGGTAGAGCATTTCTTTAGACTTGTTTCAATTTCTGTCGACACCTAATGAAATCGAGGGTGAGAAAACAAACCTGTGATTAAAAACTAATGCTTATATTTGTAAACAAATTATTCTAATGTGAACTTTTAAGACCTGTGTCGTAGGAACAGATAGACTGTCTTTCTAGAGGTATCTCAAAATAGGTACGTCCTGTGCTGGAAATGAGAAATTTGCATATCTGTGATTAAGAAATAGATGAAATAAACCATGTGTAGGCTGCACTGCATTCTGCTGATGGTGCTGTCTAGTTCTAGAATACTCCAGATTTTGTAAATGGCAATGTTATTTAAGCAAGCTAAAGCTAAAATAAATCCTGTATTGTCACGTATAAAATGCAATATAGATAAAATACATTGGTGAATACACAGGAGCCAGAATTAATTACAAACACTCATTATGGACAATGCTGCTTATATTGCTTATAGATTCTTGTGGCGTATATCCATCTTTCAACATTTGTGGACCCCTTTTCAATATCCCTGAAAAAATATGGGTGCTGTTTGCTGGGAAACCTGCTGGCATTTGTTCTTAAACCAATAGATTCAGAGAAACTGGTCCTGGCAGCAGAACTAACTGTTGGTTCAGTTTCTGCTGATCTGTTTCTCTGAATCTATTCTCATTTTCTCCAAAAAGGGCTCTAGGCCCTCTTTGCTACAAAACTGGAGTGCAGTGGTGTTGGTCAGTTTTCATCTTTTCACTGCACCTGTGTCCACCAATACAGCTATTCAGCAGAGCAGTTAAACCAGAAAAGGGTTATTTCAGATTCTGAGGGTAGACTTTGACTAGGTGCCACCAGTCAGTAATCTTCTCTTGGCAAAGGATGTCGTGCTGAGTATGAAAACGTTGCCTCAGAAACCACTGTAATCCATTTACGAAAATGGATTGGCTTTGAACTAATGCCGGATTTTCAAATTAAATTCATGATCTGAAGAGAATTTTTTTTGTTTTGTTTTAAATGAACTTCTGCCATAGTTCATAGCAAGCTGCAAGTAGAGATCTGAAAGCCTGGAGTACTTGCTCTTCTGAGAAGCAGTGTATGGGTTGGTTCATAGAGAAGCCAAATGCTGTTTTAAACTTTTGCCCTGTCTGGCTTAAACAAGCAGTTTAATCAGAGGTGTAATAAGTTATGACACTGTGATATATCTGATAAGGTTAAGCAAGTAATAAGAGAAATTATTATGTGACTCCTGAAGTTTTTATTTCTGTAATTACTGGAGTATGGGAAACAAAAACTAACAGACTGGCACTGGTATTGGATCAAGTCCTATATAAGTACCTCCACTACTGAAAAAAGTAAATGTTCACGTATGTTCAGTCCTGCAAAACTCAAAGAATGTGCATTTACAACCTATCGTGTAGTACTGAATAGAGAGTGTAAGATGGAAAGAATTTGCAATGAAATTGAAATAGCACAACCATATGGCAAACTGTATGGAAATGTGACACTTGTTTCTCTTATTAATGGGTTTTCTACATACACAATGTTGCTTTAGGCTAAAAACATACAGACCTGACAAGTTAAAAGTCCAAGGAAGGTTGCAACAGTGTATGTGGCAGAGGGGGTTTTCAGATGCATGTTGCTGAAATCCACTCGTTTGCCAGATCTCAAATATAAAACTGCACCTACCATAGCAGGCTTTAAAAACAGCCAGGTTGGCTGGAGCTCTAACTATGCTGTAATGAGTTTTAGATGCAAAAAGGGTGTGTGAGGGTGGGAAGGTGATTAAAGCCAAATGCTCTTGTGGTGTGTTTGCCAAGTCACATCAAAGTGGTATTTCACTGATGATGAGGAGACATACAGTAATTTGGTGACAAAAACTTGCATATGCAGTGTCAGTGATGTCCTAATATTCTGCTCTTGGCAGCTGGCTTCTGTGTGCTGGCATGGGAAAATCAACAGGAAACATGGCACTGCACAACATCCTACACAGTGTTTGACATTATCTGCTGAAATTTAGCCCATTTTAGTACATACCCCTTTTTGTCTCTAATGACATAGTCCATTTGAGCTTTGTATCTACAGGAAAGTCTCAAGCTTGTTTGACATAGTAGAATTGAAATATGACCAACGAGACATTAGCTGCAGTCCATTTTATAGTTCATTTGTGCTGAACCTTTTTTTTTCCTCCTCTTTCTGTTCATCTGAAGGTAAATTTGAAGAAAAGGAAGACAGTGTTCCCAAACTTGAACAATTGAACAGCTTGGGTTGTATGACTAACATGAATTTGGTACTAACAAAACAGAATTTGCTTCATATGGAGTTGTTGTTGCTAGAAACATTTCAGTGGAATTTGTGCCTCCCAACTGCTGCTCATTTCATCGACTATTATCTTTCTATTGCTGTCCATGAGACTGATCTTCATGATGGCTGGCCAATGGTTTGCTTAGAGAAGACTAAGTTATATATGGCAAAATATGCTGATTACTTTCTGGAAGTATCATTGCAAGGTAAGTTACGGATTTCAGGTAATGACTTCTTTGTTGTCTTGACAGACAATGTCAAACTTAAATGAATTTTTTTCTCATTTCTTCTTTCTAGATCATGAATTTTTAAATTATGCCCCTTCTTTAGTTGCTACTGCATGTGTAGCTTCTTCAAGGATTATCTTGCGTCTCTCACCCACGTGGCCTACGCGGCTGCATCACCTGACTGCCTACTCCTGGGACTTCCTGGTGCCGTGCATTGAGCGACTCTTAATGTGAGTTAACACCAGTGGCTTTTTTTAAACCCATTTCTGCATCTGTTCTTATGCTTAATTGCTGCCAACAATGCAATTACATTTCATTATAAATTTCTGTTCCTCTGTTCTGAAAATACTTATGTGTTAGGGAACACGTAAGTTTGTTAGATACATATTGTTAGGCAATAACTGCTTTGCTCTTTCCAAAAGAGAAATCTTTATCAGATCTAATCTCTTTCCTGATCTTTCAATAAATAAACTTCTGCCTTACATTTCCACTGAAAATCTGGGATGCTTTAAGCATGTTCAATAGCTTGTTCCCAACCTCTCTAGTCTGCTCTGAGAGGAGATAGTGAAGAGTACCAAAGGCATAGGAGCTTTTATAGAGAAGCCTGTATGCCTTGGAAGTTCAAGGCATGCTCCAAAGAGATGATGGATCAAACGTGCAGACCGTTGGAGTGGCCAGCTTTGGCGGGAGGAAATGACCAGGAGTTTGTGTCTATTTTTGCTGTATCTATTTTTGCATTACAGCTGACTTGAGATAAAAATGCCAGTGAATGCCAAGTGAACCTTCTTGGGAAGGCATGTTACACAATCTGCTTTCCCTCTACAGAAATTTGCTCTTGCCCAAGTCTGATATAGTTGTGATCAGTAGAAGCACAGCTGTATCTGGAAGAACCACATCAGCCTTAGAAATGTGACATTATCACCCTTGATGGCCTCGGTTGGCTTCACTCATGTATAATGAAAGGAGTAGTACCTAAAGCATGCAAGTGCTGTTGCAGAAGTGTTTTCAGTATTGCTCTGGAACAGAGGGAGAGCACCATCAAAAAGGAATGAAATGTGTAGGTGGCATCTGCTTAACCTCAGCACAGAACTGAGAGTTTGTCTAGATACATTTCAGACAGTTGTAAATCAAAGGGAATTCAGATGAGCTGTACTGGATTGGCTAGAAAAAAGGACAGAGGAAAAAAAAAGTGGTTTTGCTCTCCAGAACAGGATCCAATATGAATATGCATATGATCTTTAAGTACTGTAATGTAGCTATTACAAACCTTTCTGGTATCTTGTCTGTAGAAACCTTATGCTCTGTTTAATTTAAATGTTAATTTAAAGCAAGTTCAGGTTCTGGTAATCTGGCAATTTATTGGGCTGCTGAAGTACAGTAGCAAACTTTATTACATTGTAATTCTAGATCCCGCTCTATTACGTATGTTGTACTTGGCTTTTATCTGTGTTTTTTATTGCTATACAATGAAGTGAAATGCCAAAAAGAGAGACTGTACCCTAACCAAATTTTGAAGCCTTAGGTGATTGTACCAATAGCTAAAACTATTTTTTTAAAAGCTTTGGAAGCTGTCAGATATTTGCACCATTTTTTAGAGTGCTCTTAAATGTTAACTCCAAAGATTTTAAATGATATTACTATCTATTTTGATGCATTTTGTCTTTGCAATTTGTTTTAGTGCGCATGATAATGACGTGAAGGAAGCAAACAAGCAGAAAGGACAACAGACTCAGTCTGCCCAACATGCTGTGTTTCAGCCCCCAGCTCCAAGTGCCCAGCAGGCCAATGCTCAGCAGCACATGCCACAGTATCTGCAGGCTCATCAGTCTTCCTTACAGTACCACCACCCAGTATCACAGCAGCAGAGCTGCCAGCAGATCTTATCATCCACTCACACAGCCTCTTACCCGCTCCAGACTTGCCCTGCTGCCTTACACACTGGTGCTCAGGCTCGAGGCCACGTCCAGACCGGCGCTGCCATGTCGCTGGCTGTGCCACTGGAAGTGAAGCCATGTATAAGTGTCTCCTACAACCGGACGTATCAAGTGAATGGACGATATTCCTGTATTACGCCTTGCTTTGAGAGGTGATAAGTACAAAAGAGTTTTGTGCTTGTTTGTTGGGGGTGGAGAGTCGCGTGGAAAATTGTTTCATTTTTTTGTTAAACCTCAAAAAATTTTGAGGGCAAAAAATTGAATAAAAAAGGTGTCTTCCCAGAAAAAAAAGCAACTGGATTGGCAACTGGTACCACAGCTCAAATAACAGCCTACAAAAAGTTAGCACACAGACCATCCTCTGAAAAAGAATCTGTATGCTTGGGGATAATACGTTCTTACTCTGACACTCGGAATATTCTGCTCCTAATGTGTGTCTATGAAATACTACTCAAAAGGAAAAACAGCTGTGGACTAACTACAGACTTATATTTTAATGAAGGAGATATGCAGTATTATTTTGAAGACATTTATGTCATCCCACCATACAGTATTAACACTTACTGAAACGTAAGTATCCACTGAATACCAGACTTCTACACGGACATGGAGATCACAGGAAGAAACAAATCTCATGTGGCTAGCTCCATATTCTTGCCCCTTTTTCACCACTTGTGTTGGTTATTTGCTTTAGGCTAACACACGTGAATTAACTGGTATTTTGGCTAATTTTTTAAGTTTTGTACCTTACAGGACAGACAATATGTTTTTGCCTCTTTCATCCTCCCTATCTTCTTTGTGTTTAAAGTAACTCTTTCATACTAACTCAGGGACTTTTCTACTCATTACTCTGTGCTGCTGGTTTGTACACTAATTGGGTATAACTTGGGGAAGGAAGGCAGAGAGGGAAGAGACTATAGCAAGCAGAGTGGCTTTTCTTCAGGGCATCTATGCAGAGTACCAAAGGGATATGTTAGTGTTCACAGAATGTGGATGTGAACTACTACCAGCAGTGTGATAATTGAAGAAAAGAGAAAGTTTCAACTGAACTTGTACTGTACCACAACTACTACAGTGGCTGTGATTCCTCTGTGTACACACACACAAACACACAAATATTATTAACCAACAGAAAGCATCCTCCAGTTGTACTGACAGTATCATACCTACAGAAAAAGTACAGTTAAATGCTGACAGAAAGCCAGTTGTCAGGTTTATAGTGGAGGGAAAATCTCAGGTAATAAAGGGGCAACTTTTTCTTCTACTATTTGGGAGTTCCAGAAGAAGATACAGAGATTTGCTCTTCCAAGTGCGTGGATCAAAAATATTTTGCAGAGTGAACTGCTTCATCACAAGGTGCTAATTATATAACTTTATGGAATTACACTATCTCCTGTGGAGTGGATAGTCTGAGGGTAGAAAGCGTCATCATCCACCTCTTGGATGAAAATTATGGTAGAGATATTAACGGAGAT
>VYZR01008047.1:0-14845 GCA_013400675.1 Oxylabes madagascariensis
AGATGCTGGAAGGAAAAGTAAATATACCAGGCCATGGAGTTGCTTGATAGATACAAGGAAGAGGCCAATGCTAGTTGGCAAAGGAAGTGGAAAATGAACCAAACNAGCCTCGAATATCCTTCATTCTATGCTCGTAAATGTCAGCCTTCAAAATTATTAATGTGTGGGATATGAGGCAATTTAATCCCCAGTTGAACCCACCACTAGATGCAAAAGAAAAACAGCAACATCTATTATGCCATTTTGCAACAATCGTTAATGATCCATTCTGCTAAATGACGAGCACACTTACTGCATGGAAAAATGGAAAATGGAAAGCCTACCACCATGTATAGGCCTAGCAAATTAATTCAATCAGCATGTATAAAATGAATGAAATAGACCAAACTTCTTCCTTCACTTGGCAGAAGCTGCTGAGTTGTGCCACTTTAGAGAGAAGCAACATGTTCTGTATGTTGTTAATGCTTATGCTTCTGCCCTCTCAAAAGTGAAGATTTAGTCACTAAGCTGCACTTAAGGTTAAACCCACTGAAAAAAAATGAGAGCTGAAACTTACACTACATTTTCTCTTATTGTCATATCAAAATGAAAGTAAGTAGAACTATGCAAAAACTTGAGAGGTAAAGAAGTAATAAAGGTATTTTTATAAGACTGGAAGATTAGGGATACAAATTCTCTACCTTGCATGCTGTGGTACAAAGAATATATATGTTGTGCCCCTTCAGATCTCAAGATATCAGACCCTTATGTACTGAAGTGTTGAAAAAAAACCACTCATGTCATTCTGTCAGACCAAGGTCGTGCCTTGCCTCTTCTACTGCCATGAGGAAGCACAATTACTCCATCTTTTTCTGTAGGCAAGTATTAATTGTAAGACTAATGCAAAGACTGACACAAAATTATTGCTAAGGAAAATCTTAGCATCTTAAACATGCCCAAACAGATGGCTAAATACAAAGGTTCTGCTGGATTTATTAAACTGGAGGGTATTTGACACAACCTTAAGGAAACCACCCTTATCAAGATTGTTTGGAAGCTTTATGAGGCAAGGTGCGAGAGGAAAACTGTCCCTTTAGAATGACAAGTGGCTGCAGTAATAGAAAATGTTGGAAAGAAATTAAGTGGAGCAGAATAAACATGAAAATGTGAAGAATAAACTATGTAAGAATATAGTTCTGAGAGGAAAGGTGCAAGGGAGAAATATGAGTGAAAGTATTGAGCAGAGTGAATTTTCATCATCATGGCAGAAGAAAGATTAAAAAAGTGCTGATGACTCACTTTCAGACTCACCAGTACAGTAGAATTTGAGGTTTCAATATGACTTGGTGATGTATACTGGGGCTGTGGCAAAGAGAAAGTGGTTCTGTACCAACACACTGGAGTACATTACAACTAATCTGTGCATTTATGCTTTCAAGTATATCAGAAGAAATTTTATTGAATAAACAATTCTGAACTTCTTGTACCTTTATTTTGTGCTGAGATTAGTTCAACGCTTATTGCAAACCTATCTGATCTCAATTTTTGTTTACTCTTGTATTTTGTCATTATGACACTTGTAATTACAGGCTCTTGAGCTCTTTCTCTTGTTGTTTGCTCTTCTGCTAAACACAATATTAGCCCTTCAAAAATCCATTTATTTCTACTAGCTAGCTATGAACCACTTATTGACCATGTCACAAATGAGTAGTCTCTAATTAGCCTATCCATTAATTGTTTAGATTGCTGAAGCTTTATTTAGATTACCATTGCAGAGTCTATGGTCAGTGATACCATCTGAGAGTATTTGAGTTTTGTGTGAAAAAAAACCAGTCTTGCCCAAGTGGCACAGAAGTCTCATACAGGAAGGGTCATTAGACGGGATGACTGCCTTGCACTCCCACAGCTTCCATCTCACTTCCACCGCCTGCTGCCAGCCACAGCTGAGTGTGGCACAAGCAGCTGTAGGGTGACAGAGGCTGTGGTGCCATGCAGAGTATGTTCAAAGCAATCAGAAAACAGGTTCTGGGGCCAAGGCCCCAAGATCATATAACTATCACTGGTGATCCAAGGCATAGGACATTTCCATGCTGGGAAAAGTGGTGGAAAAGTATGCCTTTTCCAGAATCTTGATCTTTTAAAGTAAAGAAAATAGTTGAAATTTTTCAATCTGCCTCATATTTTTGATGAAAAACCCACAACTGCAAAGATAAAAATTGTTTACTTCTATTGTGAAATAGAGGACTCAACAGCATCTTTATTTTTGCCAGTAGTATTTCTACCAGAACAAACATGGAATTACCTTGACTGTTTCCTCATTATCCTTTCAGAGCAAAGGAGCAAATGGCTTCAATTTATTCACATTTGACAGATAACTTGACTATAATTATTCAAAATCATCAGATATATAAATGGTTAATAGATTGCCATATGAAGCTAGAAAGTGATAATGTTATTTGAGGTAAGTCATAAAAATAAAAATGCTACAGATGTAATGGCCACAGAGAGCCTGTGTGAGCTCTCCAGAATTTATACAGTGCTTTAGCACTGATAGCCCTGTTTCCCTTTAACTTTTCCAGGTATATACTTTATTATAGACCCAAAAGATGGTTTACCTGTCTTAAATTATCTGAGTATTTATGCTGTATTTAATGGCATTAGGCTTACAGTCTATCTCTTTGTTGCTCAGACTGGGCTTTTCTCACTTGCTATGGATCTCATGTTAGTTTTTCAATTACAGATTTCAGGGAGTGGTGGTTTATCTTTGAATGTGACTCAGCAATTCATGAATACATAACCTTTCAGAATTCAGAACAGTGGGAGCATGTCTCTTACCTGCTCTGTGGGATATGCTAGAGACTTTTTTTACAAAGTGAGAATTTTTTCTAATGTTATTCCAATGCAATAAAAATCATCATACAGAACTGACCTTGGAGATGGTATTTTTAAGAATTTTTTAAGTCTTTAATGATATATCTTTTTCCAAAGGCCTTGAGAAAAGACTGGTAATCTGAAGGTAACCAGAACTCTATCTTGAACTTAGTTATTTTAAATTTAGTTGTGGAAGGGCTGACAGTGGCCTGTTAGCTAAAGGACCGAGAAGAAGTTGGAAGAAGTAAGAAGGAGCCTTTTCTCCAAGGCTGTTACCAAGGAGATTGAGAGAAGAAAGATAAGAAGAAGTTTGTAACTGTACGAAGTATTTTTAGAAAGTTAGTTGAAGTCACTGTTATGTTTCTCCAATGGTGTTATGTTGATTTATTGTAGCCAATTATAAGTGTAGAAGAAGGTAAACAATTAGAAGATGTATAAAAGGTCAGCCATGTTCGATAATAAAGTTGAAGTAGGAGAAGTTGTAGAAGTTACCAGCTGAGACTGATTGTGAGTCTTGCTTTGTGTGTCGTGACCGCCTCGACAACGACATTTAGTAACATTCTGTTTAATAGAAATTTGAGAACAGCTGAATTGAGTACATTTCATGAGGAAATGTTCTAAATTTTCAGGATTTATTTTGGTGTAGTTCAACAACATTTTTCCTTTCATCAGTGAATTTGCAGTGGAGTTGGCACAAGATGTTGCTTGTACTTACCCAGCAGCTGAATCCTGAACTGCCATAGCTTAAAGCCAAGCTTGAATGGCTTCACTGCCACTCATACCTGAGCTTCCTGCGATTAAGACCAAATTTTTCATTTATACAAGAGAGATTTAATGGTGTCACTGTCAACTATCAGACAGATCTGTTAATAAGGCATTCCCAGCATTTTTTGTGACCTACCATAGGTATCAAATATGAACTTGTTCTGAATTGTGAATCTCTTTCAGTCGTATTCTGATAGCTCCACAGACACATCTCTGAGTGTAGGTGACAGCAAGGTCAAGAATTTTCCAGTAAAAAGTCTGTCCTGGTGAAAACTTGTCTTTGTCTTTTTTTGCAGCTTTTCTTCTTCCACCTGCAAGAACATTCCTACTCATGAGTGGTTTATCACTACCAAAAAGGAATGCCATAGATGGTAGCATACGTCAGATTCCACTCTGGACAAGATAACTTACACACCTGCCATTGTAGGGGTGTGTTTTTCTTTATGCATATTTTTGTAAACCCTTTTAAATGGTTCGTTCCTGTTTGTTCATTCCTGTTTCCCCGATATATTTGGTTTTACCTAAAGTTTTCTCCTCCCTCTCCCGGTTGTCATTCACTCCCTAGACCTACCTGTTACCTCATCTACATAATGTCAATCCTCCCTAATCCCTACTCCTTGTTCCAGAGAGCTCCCTGTCAATCCTAAACCCCTCCCTGGAATTCCCCTAATCCACAACACCCCCATTGGTCCATGTGACCCTTTCCACTCCCATTGCCTTTCCTATTGGTTGTCATATTGTGAGCCGCTCCCTAATCTGCTCCCCATTGTATCCCTGATTGGTTGAAGAATTGTATCCTCCCCCTGTTCCTCTCGTGTTTAAAAGACAGTGCACAAGGGAGATTTTTGGCTTTTTCATCACTGCTACCCTTGGGGAATAAACTCCTTTGATAAGCACAGGAGAGGCCCCTCCCTGTTCTTTACCTCAATCCTTAATGCTGAACCACAGGCGGATGTTGAGAGCAGCCCCGCTACTGCCAGAATCAGCAGCTCTGCTCTACCTCCACCCAGACCCATCTGGCCTGGGGGCAGCCACTCTTGGCATGGTCCGAGGAGTGAGAACTAGCACGGGGAATTTCTCCAGCGGCCTGCATCATGCCATGGTCATCTCTCTGTTAAAAGAGACAGAATTGACTTCTGGCCTTCCATCATCACCAACATCACCAATACCAGTATTAGTATTATCATTGCAGCTTTTCAGAAGGTCAGGTTCAAATCTAAGCTTTTTCCTAAGGCAGTAAAACAAACTGGGCTGTTGTCTCCTGCAAAACTTGGGAATGCACAATATCTAGTCTTAGCGGGTTGTCCCTCTCCTTTTATAGATTTAGACTCTGCATATAAGCCAAGAACACTTTACCTAATGGGAGCGGGCATTGTAAGTACAGCAAAGATAAACCGGCAAAATATAAATAATATTTGGAAAGTTATACTAATTCACAAAACCCAACAATGAATGAAAAATAAATCAGTCCATGCAGGATACTTTTTAAACCTAGCAATTTTTAGGCCAAATTGTATATGATTTGTGAAGGTTTGGGTTTCCAATGCTATCAGTATTTTCAGCAGCTTCTGAAAACATTCTAATTAAGGGTAGACATGTGTCTAAATAAATTGGTTACGTGAAACCGCAGCTTACAAATATATACATGAGAGACAAAAATACAACTTCTAGACACATACTCCAGGAAACCTTTCCATCCATATTTTATATTGGAAAATCTAAACACAGTTTAAGGTTTGCATTCCTAAATTTTAGCGTTTTTTTTCTATATAATTCTCTCCTGCAAAATTTTGTGAGGTTTTTCTTTTTCTGATTGTGAATATATGAGTACAAATAAGGAGTAACAAAGTAGAGTGTTGAGCTTTATATCAACTCTTAACTGGAAACAGTTAGATCGTCCATAAAAATCTCCATCAGGCTGGGGCAGAAATAATACAGTAAAAAAAAAAAATCATTTTGGTGCTAAGGGTGAATATACAAATATTTAGTCGGGAATAATATCACTGAGCAAAGTTTAAAAATACTTTATATTTTCCCAGATGTAGATATCATACTATAGATCTCATTTGTTTCTGTTTTGGATCTCCAGCAAATATATGTCATATTACTCACTACTTTTAAAAATATATCGGAATGGAAAACCTGTTCAAGTACTTTTTATTTATATGCTCCTTTTTAATAGAACAAGGCTTAATTTCAACACCAGAGTACATCAAGTAATGCCTCTGGTGCCATTAAAACACATAATTTAATTGCAAGGTAGACTAAGAGTAGCAGAGGACATGCATTAGTAGAAGTAGCTACTGGAAGCAGTCCAAATAATAGAACACTTAAAGGTAATTGCAAGGGAAATGAATCCATGTAAGAAGTAAAATACTTAAAGCATTCCCTGGTGTGAAAGTCCTCTTTAGCTGTAATGGTGCTAGCAAGTGCTCCTGTAGTACTTTCTTATTCTGTATATTTTCTACCATCAGAGAAGATAAATGGAAATGTCTTCTTGTTCATTGACAGTATTGTCCCTTCTGACTGAAACATTTTATTCAAGTCTGAAATTTTAACCCTACTGACATGAAATCATAGTTTTCTGTCATGTCAGTGACCCACATTAATGTTACAGAAGTGTTGTAGAGCAGCAGCACCTGAGTTCTAGTTTTTGTAAAATAAACCTTTGTGGAAATTGGGCCAACAGCATAAATTTAGCACAGACCTTACTGCTAACGCTTTATCAGAAAAATGCTTATCTTGAAAGCATACTGCGTGCCACAGACAAGCCATGAAATACCTGGAAGGATTAATTTTTTTGGTAACCCCCTTCTAGCCTGACAGCATATTGTGAAAGGATGCTCTGGGGAAATTTATTTATGTCACAAAATAATTAATTGTCAACAATTTGAATTATACTCTTTGTAGAATTATATTATTTTTAGTAATAAAGAAAATGATCCAGTACTTGGAAAATTATGAAGATGATTTTACTTCCTTAGGTCACATGAAGGAGATCTTATACAAACAAACATTTCAACAAATACCAGAGTTGTTATTTAACTATACTTGTTATTCAGATGAGCTGGATACTTGAATGTAGGCAAGATTGGAAAGCTCATAAAGACCTAATTTTACAGTTTTCTTCAAGCACAGATTCTTAAGATTCAAATTCCTAATTTCTGCTCCCTCTTCCCTTATGTCTTATAGCAAACACTACTTTCTTCACACAGAGGTGCATGTTCATAGCAATTAACAACTACAATAACACTTTAAAAATCCCAAATGAAGAGAGTTATTATGTGCTCCTTATTTACCTGTGTATGAGTAGAAACCGGTTCCCTCACAGAAAAATGTGGCTTGTATTTGGCTTCCTCCTTTACTCTTCATCAAAACGTCTTCTCTACTGCTAAAAAAATTAGCTTGTTGCAGTACCAGTTGCAATTCAGATGAATTCTTGCAGAAATGCTGCTTTTCTGCAGTGGCTAGTGTATCTGTTTAACATCTTGATCATACAGGAGTTCTGACAAGTTTAGAATGAAAATTATGAAAATCTAATATCCCATTCTTTTAATCTTTTGTTTACTTTCTTATTCCAAGTGAAATGTTTCCTCATTGCACCTGTGGAATTTACAGAATAAGAATTATGGTTTCTGTGGGAAGAGACATTAAAGATCATCTAGTCCCAAACCCACGGTCATGAACCTTCCTCTAGACCAGGTTGCTCAAAACCCCATCCAATCACGCCTTGAATGTTTCCAGGGGTGGGGCATTCACAATTGCTCTGGCAACCTGTTCCAGTGCATGATCACCTCCACAGTAAAGAATTTCTTTCTAATACCTAATCTAAATCTACCCTCTTTCAGTTTAAAGCCATTTCCCCTTGCTCTATCACTACTAGCCCTCGTAAAAAGTCCCTCTCTAGCTTTCTTTTTTTTTTTTATAGGTAGGAGAATAAATCTACTGGTAAATGGAAATGTATTCACATTCACAGCAACAGAGGAGTGGCAAAATGATAATACTCCTATGTATTTTTTGTTTTAAATTCTGAATTTTGTTAGCCTATGTCCTGAGCTGAATTTACCATGAAGTCCTAGTGAATCCTTTCTATTTTACCTGTTAAAGCTGCTTGAAGAATCATCCCAAAACTGGAAATTGGCCTGTGTCAATTGGACTTTGTTCACTCTTTAAAGGGCTGGAAAAGTTTTGTCTAAATCATGAGAGAGAAACAATGAGACTCTTAGGGTGAAAGCAGTATGAAAATAAGACTGCTTTTTTGGCTAGTTTAAATTTGTGGAACTCTACTGCTGTCCATGGTTACAATTCCCCAGATAAATAAACCGAATAGTTCCTCTGCTTTGCCTAGCTGAACATCTGGTCCAAGATTTTGCTTTGTAAGAGTGACAGACTAATGGTGTTTCTCTTATTACCATTTGTGTTTTCTCAGTGTTTTATGAAACAACATGAGGCTGAAAGTAGTAACTGCTTTTAAAAGTCACCTTGCACAGATTGGTACAATTTATATTAGAATTAATTAAATAAAAACCCAGATATTAAAATTAGTAATTAAAGCCAAAATCCAGGTAGTCCTAACTGCTCTGTGTATGTAATTTTGCAAATTTGTTTCTTTAAATATACAGGGTAGGATAATCAAGAGTGAGTTAACAGCAGACCTGTGAGGGGGTGAGGGACTGGGCTGACAAGCACTTAGAGTGAGGTGAACATGAAATCACCAAGATAGAACTCCAGCAGGTCACCCCATGCACTTTCAAATAAGCAAGGTGATGCCTGTTCTTGGGCAAACACCACCACCATCCCAACCCTTTCTGACAGCCCCACATGCTGGGCTGCCTCTCGAAGTACCTGCACACTGATGTGTACAGTATGGGGAGCAAATATGAGGAGATCTGTGTGCAGCTGTAGGGCTACAATCCTGTTTGGATCACAGAAGCTTGTGGGATGTCTTCTATGACTGGAGGGCTGCAATGGGGGAGTATACAGTTTTCAGGAGCAACGGGCCTTTATGTGAGAGAACAGCTGGGATGCATGGAGTTCTGCCTTGGGATTGATAGGCCAACTGAAAGCTTATGGGTAAGGATTAAAGAGAAGATCAATATGGGTGTAGTGTCTGATAAAACCACCTGATAAGGAAGAATAAGTGGCCAAGATCACTGGACCTCATGGGTGACTTCAGCCACCCTGGTATGTGCTGAAGGAACAACACAGCAGGGCATAAACAATCAAGGATGCTTCTGGACAGAAGCCTTGACAGCTTCCTGACCCAGATGGTGAAGAAGCCAATGAGTTGAGATGCTCTGCTGGATCTCACGCTCAGAAACAAGGGCTCATTGGAATTGCAGATGTTGGAGGCAGCCTTGGCTGCAGTGACCGTGAGATGATGGAGTCTGGGATTCAGCAAAGAGGGAGTAGAGCAAAAAGCAAGTTCACAACCTTGGAGTTCAGAGAGCAGACTTTGGCCTCTTTAAGGATATGCTTGGGAGAGTCCCGTGGCAAAAGGCTGTGGAGGGAGGAGGGGCACAAGAACATTGGTTCATATTCAAAGTTAACCTGCAAGTCCTGTCATGGTGATTGGGCATTGCAACAAGTTGCTCTGAAAAAATTAATATCTCCATTGTTGAAGATATTCAAAAGGAGTCTAGACAAAGTCTATGTGTCCTGCTTAAGCAATGGTATTAGATAAGATGACCTCCAGAGGTCCCTTCCAACCTCAGCCATTCTTTGATGCTACAATTCTGAGATTCTGTGAACTGATACATAAAGATTAAGAAACAATTTACTTGACCTACATTTTGAAACACACTCGACGTGACATACAGGATAATAAATTTAATAAGACAAATATCAATCGTACTTAAACTGACCATATTACTCCCTTCCAAACTATCCTTTAACCCTATACTTGGTGTTTGGGTGGTTTTATGTTAAGAATTAATAGTTTTTTCTAAAAGACAAAAAATATATTCCTAATGTGCAGCATCTAGACAAAGTGATCTATTCTGTTTTTAACACAAGTTATCCTCCAAATGAAATTGAAGCAGAGAGATAATCAGAAGGTAGAACTACAGCTGTGTTTGGTATATGGCTAATCAAAGAAAGAAACTGTTTGCTTTGATCTTTATCCTGCTGTCCTGTAAAGAATTAATGCAAGCAGCTGACACTCTGAGCATTTACTTTGTAAACAGGGAAATCAAGGAAAAAGACAAAAATCACCAGAGCACAATTACAACTGTCCCTGAAAAATGGAGTAGCCTAAATAGCAATGTATTTACTCAAGTTTCAAGGTTTAAAAAAAAATAAAATTATATCTTAGCAGACTTATTAGTGCTCTTTATTATCTGCTCATGGCCAAGATTTCTCATATGTAAAAATTCACCTTTAAATTGCATTAAACTTCTCTTCCTGGTGAAAATAATTCCAGAAACCTGACAGTAGTAGCAATGAATAACTGTGTCCCACTTCTGCATGGTGGACATATGAATAGATACTGATAAAGTCAATCTGAACTCTTAATCCTTTCTGAGGCATTATATTTTTATTATTCGAAGTAGAACTGTGCAGTCTTGTAGTCACAAGGGTTTGTTATTTTGTGCATATGTTTATTTTTGTGTATGGATATAAATATATGAATAAACCACAGAAGAAACTAGGGCTCACTGTACCAAAATGTTCCAAAACTCCTTGGCAGTCAGCAGACCCGATGTGTGTGCTTTTTTCATAAAAAAAATTGGTTTTGTTTTTTTAAAGAAATGAGATGTTTAAAAACAAGCATTTTCACTGTCTGGAGAATATGATCCCATTTCTGAGGTGTGGCAGAGAAATACACGATGCCTGTAAAACCTATTTTTGTGCGCTCAGATTCTGTTGTAAATTATCTGTGTACCAATGAAAGGTATAGAACTGTACATCCAGAAGGAAATCAGGACCCTAGTGCAGACAGACTAGCAAGGTTTTGAGTTGAAGTAGCTCCATATTGTCGTGCACTCTGTCCTATAAGCTGTATTGGTTTTGCATTTGTTTCATCAAATACATGCCTGATTTTTTCCCAGTAGGGCAAGAGATGATTAAGGCAGTATATACCATGAAAGAAGACAATATCTAATAAGATACTCCAAGTAAGAGTTGTAATAGAGAGATTCTTGCAGCCTGAACTCCTGCCACAATATACCTGTCAGGCTCCTGAGGTCACTATTAGGCTACATTAGCCCTGATCAGTACATATTATTGCCTTCAAAATTCACAGGTTTTTCAGTGACTACAAAGAAAGTTCTGACTGCTTCAGTGTTTCATACCTATTGTGGAGAGCTGGAGACCATCTGGCAGATCAAGAGAAGAAACTGTAGTGTGACAGGGGCTGCAGACTTGAGCTCTGTCTGGTCTGAGATTGAAGAGAATTTAAGAGCAAGGCCTAAGGATGTTACCAAGTGCTCTTTATTCCTAGCCCAGACGGTGCCCACGGCTGGACTCCAAGTGTTGCACTCATCATCAGTGTGGGCTCCTGATGTGCTTGACATGCAGGTGTCACTCTCCCACAGCCCCAAAGCCCTCAATTCCTGCACTGGAGGGGTCAGGTGCCCACACCTGGGCGGTGGCTCCCAGCCCCACAGCTGTTCCCCTCTGGCAGCCAGGGCAGTTCATTGCCTCCCCTCCTCTCCCCTAGACCCCCTACCATGGCCTGCCAGGGTGCCAGGGCTGTGGGAGGACAGTATCCCTTCTTGGAGGGGTTTGGAAGCAGCTGGTGATCCCCTCCTTGAGAGGAACTGCGGGATTCCACAGGTGACAGGTACGAGGTGTGTTTGACTGAGGCACCCAGGCTGAGCTGGTGCTCACCCAGGCCTGTGGATCGAGGGTGGGTTAAGAATTGCTGTCAGAGTATGGATATTAGAAACAACAACCTGCAGGATGTCTGTGGAGTGGGATGGGCTTTGGGAGACAGTGGTACACCCTGCATTAGAGCTGAGTATTTTCATACCTGAGCTGCTTTGGAAGGTGAATGGTCAGTTGCTCTTTATGGGCAGAAAAAGTCATGACCAATGTTAATTGGACTTTATTTTTTTTTCTGCAGAAAACCTAACAAACCTTCTGCAGTAGTTAAAGTGCAGCTCCTGGAGCTGTCTCCTGTAAAGCCAAAAAAATCTCCTTCTCAGCAGCGTTGTCAGAGTCACCCATCAAGCTGTGAAGCCTCTAAGACCCTTAATACACAATAAACAGAAAAGTCCCCCTTCAAGATCAGTTTTCATGTTTTTTGCAACAAGGCATAGAACTGTTAAACATTGTAGATGTCTCTACCATGAACCATTTTTCAGGGACCATATTGTGACTTTCCAGTACCTCCACCTCCATTAATACACTTTTAAGAGAAGCAAAGCTTGAAAAGTATGTGAAACATTTTTTTTTTTTTGCTGCCCCATAAAAATATGAATATGTCTTAGCTCACATTTAATTTTATCTATGATTATTTACAATAAAATTACTTTCATCTACCTATAAATCCGTACCTGGTACATTCTTTTTCCAAATTGCTTTATTAATCCTTAGTTATTATTAATTAGAAATGGCACAAACAGCACAATCATTTCCTTAACTCTGGCCAACAGTTGGGCTTTAATAGACTACAAAGCATGACTTTGGTGTCTGGATTTTATTTCTCCTCTGCATTAGCAATGTCACATTGCTGCAGAAGGCAAAAAGAAAAAAAAAAGATCTATTTCTGAGTGTTATTTTTAACTGTATAGAGACAATGTTTTATTATAACTATAATGGATTAAAACTCGTGGTACATTCTGAAATAATGCTAGAAGACAAAGCAGTTATTTGTATGCACAATTATTAGTTGGAGGTTTTTTGATAATTTTTTAGAACCCTCTACCTTAAGTTCACTTGTGTGCTACTGGCAACATTGGTCTCTCTCTGCCATGTTTATGGGACCCACAAATTATATGATATGTGAAACAAATTGAGTAACTTGTCTGCAGTGACAACTGATCTGGCAAAATATTTATGTTTAAGAGTGCAAGATCCTGGTAATTGCTTGGTTCAGAGAGAGCATGATTTTTCCCTGGATACGCTTCATGCATTTGTTGAAGCTGTACTTCTTTGACTTCTTTCAGCCACCTACTGGAAGTCTTACTAATGATATAAAAGTCAAATAAATTGAGTACCAGGGATGGAGGAGCTTTCAGCTTCTACATCTAAATAGCAGGCAGAAGAGTGGAAGTATGCTGATAACAGTGAAAATAGTTGAAATATTTGCATTTTGTGCGTATCTAAAAATGAGTGTTTTTTTTCCCTTGAACAACAGTGTTCTTACTTCTAATGATATATTTCTTCTAGACTGTTAACCCACAGGGTAAAAGTGAGACTGGTTTCCCAGCATATGACAGTATCATATTCTCAAGTTCACTCTATATCCTGCTTCAAAACACAGAAGCATTAAAGAATTCTGATCTTCTCTGTCCAAGCATTTGTAGAAGGTGCTTTGGAAATTTGAGAAAATGACCTACTTCTGAATTAAAGATATGCTTTATAATTGGATGTCAAGTTTTTCTAATGTAATCAGGATAAAGGATATAAAACTGTACAATATAGAAAATCTGTCATTTAGAGAGATATGAATGTACAATGCAAATTTAAGAACTATGGCCCAAGGACTATGAAAGTGATCTGATGAAAGAATTATAATGGAATCACTTATAAAGGCGGTCTGTGTTATTGACATCTTAGACATTTACATAAGTGTTCAAGGAAAAGAAAATGAGGACTAATTCATGTAAAAGATCCATTTCAGGAAAAATGGAAAAAATAGAAAAAATATTATTAAAGTCTGATGAATCACCAAGATATAGGAACTTCCTGTCAAAACCTGTATTTCTTTTAAACAAGGAAACTTATTTTTTAGAATAATTTTTAAAAACTTTCCTATTTCATCAGTTCTTATGTAATAATTTTTATATTGGTTCAACAAGTAGGGTTTCAGACCTAAGGTAAGAAAAAAAAGTCTACTGTAGCCCCCAGATACTTGTGTGACCTTGAACAATTTAATTTTTTCTGGATTTAAGATTCTGATTCCTAAGGTATAAGGGGCACATCCTTAGTGGTAAGGTAAAGATTGTTGGTGATTTGTTGAAATGCTGTAATACCAAATCCCAGATTATATCCAGGTGGGACTGTTTGGCTCCTCCCCCTGGGCGGAGCATCTCACAATGGAATGATGTAATTTTATGAGTCATGCAGTGGGTCCTTGATTGCCCATTAAACAGAGAGAGCTCCCAGAGGGAGTTACCTGTGAGTCATGGGGCAAGGCATTGATGGCCCATTAACACAAGATAGTCCAGAGGGAGGGGCAAGGGAAATACTGCCCCACCCAGTTTTAACAGCTCATGAAGATGGTGATAGAATACATACTTTGGCACATCTTATATTGTAACCTAAGACATAACCCCTCTAAAAAAATCCCAAACAAAAGCAGATTGCCATTCACAGAAGCCAATGGTATTGTTAGAGTGCCCAAATATTCCGTCCTCCCAACACTCCTCACTCTATTTTGTATATTATGAATTGCACTTTTGTATGTTTTAAAACGTACTACAGATGGAAAGAGACTCAATTCCTAGTTCTCTGTCCACTGTAAGACCAAACGTACTAGACTGTAAGACCCAGTCCTTGAAAAAAGCATAAACACTCGTGCACTAAAAAGTGGTTACTCAGTATAACAGTATTTCATTGTAACATACATTCATGTGCATTTTGTGCTTTCTGGCTCAATTTTTGCTATTTAAAATAGCTTGAAAAAGATTGGCTTACACCTTAGATGGAGTTCTTGTGTTAAATTGATCCATTGCATCTGGAAAGGACCAAATATTAAGAGAGAAAAGATAGTATCAGAGGGACTACAGCTACATGTCAAATTCCTTTTCAGTACATACAATTCCTTTTTTTTGAAAGCTAGGAATAAACTGGGCACGTTCAACCAATCATTGCTGAAACTAAAAATGGGAATTTTCCCCCAGTTTTATTAAATCAACCCAAGCTATATAGAAGAAAGAACCTTCTTTTAACATACAGCCTCGTGCAGAATGCTGTAAACTGTCAGAAACACTTAACTTCATGCTGAAATGTTTTATACCTACTCTGTCTCTCGCTTGATATTTGCTATTGTGAAAAGGGAAGGACAAATAAGGCAGTTGAAGGTTACCCTGACACCACCCGCACACACACAAAACAAAACACA
>VYZR01008050.1:10513-22981 GCA_013400675.1 Oxylabes madagascariensis
AAATCTGCCTGACCTGTTCATCTGTTTGTGTCCTAGAAAATATCCTGTTAGTATGCACAGATGCAGTATTAGCAGAGGAAATTATATTGCCTCTTTGAACTTTAGAGTTCTTGGTACAAGTCAATGCATATTATCAAATTCATCAGAATCCTATCTGGCAAGTCTGTCAGCTGTCTGGAACATGCTCCCAGGAAATATACTGCAAGAGGCACTAAAGAATAGGGTTAAAATCATAATAAAATTCCTCCAAGGTAGCCAGGAATGCTTTGAAAGCAAGGAATTATTTGATTTGATAAGGTATGACTGCTGAAACAGCTCAGAGATTATAAAAGAACCAAAGAGGTCTCAAAGCAACAGCAGTACCTTTGACTGCCTTACAAAATCTTGGAGTGGAGCTGGTCTGTCTGCATCTTCAGGCTCAGTTGCTGTAAACATCTGTTCCAGTAGGTGACACCGATCTGTTCTAATTTGCCTTGTCTAGGGAAGATCGTGGTGGTGACTTTGTACTTTGAGTATCCCTAACCCATCTGTACAGGTTTGGGTAATGAAAAAGGTGGAATTACTTTTCTTACAAAATTAAACCAGTATTTTTCAGGGGAAGTGTTTGCAGAGATGTTTCATCTATCCAAAAGTAAATTCTCTTCCCCTTCAAGCTCTGTATAAATAGCCAGGCAAATAACAGCCAGTTTCTCAATCAGTAGATCTCAAATAAAATTATTCTTAAGTGTTCATCCCATTCCAAAGTTTCCTGTATATTTTGAGAGTCCTACATACAGATGACATTCAAAATTTATTGTAAAACTACTCCTATTATCTACGCATAAAATTCTGGCATAGATCTAAAATTCGTTGTCTTATCTTAGGCTGTTGTAAATTATCATTATTCCATTTTTGTGGATGGGAATAGTCAGTCGTTATGGCTAAGGATTTGTCCGTACACCATTAAATTTGGGCTACTACTCAGTTAAGGAGTAGGTGTTTTTTGTTTAGAATGCATTGGAAATATTCTGAAAATACATAGTTGCAGAAAGTGTTGAAAGGATGCTCCAAAAGTGGTGGAAATTTCTAGCATGTTATGCAGATGTATTTATAACACACATTTATAGTGTGACTAAGAACTGCTAAACAGAGGACAAACACTAAACGGGAAATATTTTCATGTCAATTCCTAGTAATTCAAATGAGAGGAGACACACACATCTTTATCCTGTTTGTTTAATAAATATGTGTCTTGTAATAAACCCTGGACCACTTAGGCTGTTTGTGAGACCGAGCAGCCAAGGGCATTACAGCAAAGTCAGCACTCCACTAACATTTGCCAGGAGATTTTATAAATGCTATGGCAAACAACCTAAGCTCCATGCCAGTAGCATCTTCCTCCTGGGCTACTGGAGCAGCTCCCCAGGGCCACTTGCCCTCCAGGTGTGGTTACTTACTTCCCTTCTGCCAAACTCAAAGAGAAAGAGATATTTCTTCTCTCTCCTTAAGGGCATGAACGATTTTGTCAGGAGCCATTTCTTATTGCAGATGTTTGGTTTGCCAGGGCCAGGGGCCTGTTCCCCTTCATGTGCCTGAAGGATCCTGGTGCTGGCTCCTCAGTGGTGGCTCATTCATCTCCCAGGCTTGTCATTAGCCAACGAGCTGAGGCAAGGAGCCTGAGGCCTGCTTCGCAAAAATGAAGGCAGCCTCAATACCATGCAGGGGGAAAAATTATCTCAGGAAAAATGCGGATCTGGGTAAAACTTGATCATAGAAGTATACAATAATTTTGGTTGGAGATGACCCTTAAGACCATTGAGTCCGACTGTTCACCCAGCACTGCTAAATCCACCACTAAACCTGTCCCTAAGTGCCACATCCACATCTTTTAAATACCTCCAGGCACAGTGACTCCAGTGCTGCCCTGTGAAGCCTGTCTCAGTGACAACCCCTTCAGCAAAGCAATTTTTCCTAATACCCAATGTAAACCTCCCCTGGCACAGCTTGAGGCCTTTTCCTCTCATCCCTTCACTTTTTACTTGATGTTGGTTATTTTTCTTGTTAAAATTACAATAAATGGGGAGGTGGGAAAATTTTCCATTAGTACTTCTTTCGTAAGACTGAAATGCTGCAGCATGCATGGCTATGAGTATGAAGGATAGGATCCTATAGGACTAAGGGCAGGAAGATTTGTATTATCTTCAAAACAGTATTCCCTCTCAGGCAATATAAAACCAGAACTGAAAGTTAAAAGTTTAAAATGCATCCATCAACACTGTAAGGTCCATTTTTTTTAGATGAAACTCCACCACTAGCATTCCTCCCACCCGTAATTCTGTGACAACATTGAAACTGAAAAGTCCCAGGTGTTAAATATGACCCTGTATACTTGAAACTGAGAAAGAGCTTTTCTCCCAAGCTTGAAGTGGCAGGTTAAAGAATTTTCTTTTCCAACGCAAATATGGAATTCCAGAGGGACACTGTGGACAGTTTTATTACCCATCTGCTTTACAATAATATACCCACTGACAACCTGATTACTCTACGCAAAGACAAGATAAATGATAATACTATGCGGGTTCAGAAAATAGGACAGATTTTGATTTTACCTCTGCACTCCAACATAACTCCATTGATACTCTGAGCTTGTTTATTATTGTTCTGGTGTGAAATCTGATTCTTGATCTTGAATTTGAACAAAGAAATATCTTCCACCGTAAGGGGAAAGTGGGGTCATAGTGGGGTTGAAGAGAAAAGAGCACTCGGTGTTACAATAATCCCTCATGTTCTTCGCACATTAAAGAAGGACTTGCTAGGTCACAGAGGAGTGAATCCACTTCTGAGGGTAAAGTAAACATTTGTCTCCTAATTAAGAGTTTCTGCTATTAAGCATTGCACGTATTTGAAAGGCAGAAATGCTTTAGGTGGAATTTGCACAAGCACTGGTGCAGCACATCCTGCAACCCGTGGTGCAGACCCCAGTGGGGCAGCTGTGCCCCTGCAGCCCATGGAGGGCCACAGTGGAGCAGAGATCACCTGCAGCCCGTGGAGGGCCTCATGCTGCAGCAGGTGGATGCCCATATTTCAGTTCTTTATTTAAAAACTTTATTTAGTTATATGAAATCCCAACTACCTCTCTGTGCAGGTATCTGTTGAGCATCCCACCACACTAATTCGTGATACAATGGTAAATAATAATGAACTTAAGAGTACTTAAGCTGCCAAAAAGTGTTCCTGGAAAGATAATTCCATGAGATAAAACTACAAGCATTTCATTTTCTCCAAATTTCCAGTCTATTAACCTGTGACACAAGTTTGACTTCCTTCTGTTTTACCATTTTGGGAATAAAGTAGGATGGTCTGAAGTTATTATAGGCAACTTTATATCACATTAATATGCTTTGGGGCTATATGAGGATCTCAAAAAGATATCCCAAATAAAACAGAAGAGAATAAAACCAAACCATGACAGTGCAGTACAGAGGAGTGAGGGATGATTTTCAAAAGCAGTGCCAGTTCATATGGAGAGAATACAAGTATGGAACCACTGAGGTTTCTATTCTGCGTTACGTAAGCATGTGTTCCAATATTTTGAAGCATGTGACTCTCTCTTGTACAAAGAGAGAAAAAAACAAAAAAACAAAAAAAAGAGAGAAAAAACCAAATACAAACCCACACATGGACATATTTACAGGTCCTCCATCAGACTGAGGCCCCACTTCACAATTTGGGCTATATCCTAAAAATTTCCTTTGGCCATTCCTAGAGCACTTACCACGCTATTTCTGCTCAGTTGCCAAACTGTGTGCCCTTTTGTTGTGCAGGGTAGTTTAAGAGGGCAGCAGACATGATTTAAACTAGGTCTGGAAGACTGAGCCAGATTTAATTGATGCCTTATATTTTAAAGCCTTATAATCTGCTGGGCAGAATTTTGTAGGTCTTCATCTGCCTTCAAAGTTAGATTTTGTAGCATACCATTTTGTAACTACAGCCGAGTGATTTATTCATGGGAGGAAACTATCAAATATTAACCATTTCAAAGAGGCAAAAAACCCCCTTTGTGAAAGTAAGGCAAGCATTTGGAACAGCAGGCCTGATAAGTGAACCCTTTAACTACATGCTCCTTAATCTTGGTTAAGTACTGCACCATATTTGTGTCATGAAAAAAAATCTGGCCTACTTTAACACACTGCCAGTGATTTTTGTGCTTTATGAACTGTACCACAGGTAATATGTACAATCTGAAATGTTTGTGAAGCCTTAAGATTTAGGCTACCCAGATCTAGTGGTACTAAAAGTGAAATGTGGTCAGGGTGGGACTATTCCTTTTGCCTTCAGACAGTAAGAATTCAGTCAGATACAGTCTGCTTGAAATAAAAGAAAAACTACTGGGGCATAATAAGCAGACTCACTTTTTTTTTTCACTTTTTCTTCATTCTTCCAATATTCCATACATATTTTAAGGTGCTTGTCACTTCCAACATCACAGAAAGTTATCATGCAGGTACTTGATCTGCCCCCAAAAGGAATCCAGCATTTCAAGAAAGCCATTAAATTATGCACCATGTTAGCATGTGACCATCTATTCTTATCTCCACCACAGTTGCTGCCTATCTTCTTTCTGCTCCCATTTCACTGCTTTCTTCCCCACACTGCTTAGTTTTGTCCTAGTTGAAATTCAATAGCAAGACCTTCGGGAGAAGGATCAGGGCCTGCATTGATACAATTCTGTGGTCTGTGAGAAAGCCAGGGAAAATAAGTTTGAATAATTGTACTACTGATAATTTTGTACACCTGTATCCTATTCTTGTTTAATGCTTCACTTAATGACTGGAAGTGGAAAAATTATTTCCTCTGAAACTATTTGGAACATGAAGAAGAAAAACTTGTTTGATCTTAAGATTTCTAAGTTCCTCCAGCAGGTTTTCAAATGGAAGACACTTGTATCCCAAAAGACACAATAGATTCAAAAAAGAGACTGCTTATTTTACTTCTATAAATCATTTTTGCTCATCCTAATTTTATTGTGAGACTTATATATGGGCTTGGTAGGTCTCTTTCTAAAAATATTCTGAACTCAGAAACTCCACTTTGGACCTGAAATGTATTTAATTAAATATTTTGTTGATCCTGTCATTTCACTAGTCATCAATCAGCTATTTCTCCCCCACCCAAAAAAAGAAAAAATTTCTGAAAGCCTTTCACACAGTTGGGCTGCTGAGGGTATTGATGCGTTCCAGAAGAAATGTGGTGGTGTTCACAAAGGTGTATCTTACTGTGCATTTAAGCCAGTTCTTCTTCGGGCTGCAGACAATAGAAAGGCAGATATGGAATGGGAACTTTTCAATTGGTCTAATATTTTAAAGTGGAAAATACTTGTGTGATTCCCAGAAACTCCGGGTTTTTGATTAGCTAGAAATACATCAGGAACGGGGTCTCTGAACTTGGATACATCTGTTCTCCATGATCAATTGGGAAATGTGCAGAGACTGCAGAGGCTTTTTCACTTTGGTGAGGGTGTGTGGGAGATCTATGCAGGCATCTTTTTAACTTCTTTGACAAGGATACTAAGTTACAGTAGGGGACCATTTTGGAGCTGATTTAAGGTCTTTGAAAATTAAGAGACTTATTATTTTCAAATGAATGTACTTATTTTCAAATCCACTCTGCCATAATGCAGCACATGTCTCTTAGAAGGTGTTTTTTATTTAACTTTTGTCTCCTTTCGGGGAAAGATAAAGCTCCTGTGCATCTCAAACTGTGAACTCCACCACAGTGTGTAACAGTGTGTGTTTTGTCATGCGGGAGCTCTTTATCCATTGTTGGATCTGATAATCTGTGTTCAGGGTCACGGCTGAGCCTGGTCTATGAGGGAGCCACAGAGAGGTTTTTGTTTATCTCCTTTGGAGCTAACCTGAAGAATCAAGGATTAAAATAGGCAAGCCTGGTGTAGCCCAACCACAGAGCTTTTGTGGAATGATGGAAAAGCTTGAAAGGTCAGTTGGGGAGTCAAGTGGTCTGGGAAACCCTGTGGTCAGACAGGCTTTGTGGACAACAGCTTCTCGCCATGGACATGGTGTGGGTGCTGCCTGCAGAGCTCTCTATTTGAGGAAGTCAGTAATAACCTGATACTGCGAGGGACTGAGAGCCCTCAGGTGATGCTTGTGTGGCTGTGGTGCCTTTCACAGGATCAGACCCAAGAGCAGGAAATTGTCTTTGGAGCTCTTTCATTTTAAAATAGAGCTGTATTTCTTTAATGTTTTAAGATTCTGCCAGGAATTGTACTATATATTCATGGTCTTTAGATTAAAAAGTCTGGTTTCTATTAGTGAGTATATGAACTCAACTTCATTGAACAGAATATATTGGTGGGAAGGGGAATGCAGATTATACAGTAAATATATGCCTGTGGGACTGTGAAGAGTGCATTGCTAAAAAGCTCCAACTTGTAGTGGGTGCATAAATATCTTACAAAAGCCTGAGATGCAAAGTTAATACTGACAGTGTAAAGTGCAGGAAGGTAGTAGAACCTTTATTGTAGACATCTGCAGCTGAAGGATCCTCTTGGGATCACCATTTGCTTGCCCGGGGAATTTGTTGACATGTTGGATGTCAGCATCCACAAGTTTTATGGGCTGGAACAGAAGGGTGATCTAACGTAGATCTTTCCTGATCTAAGTTTTATAGGCAAGATCTTTGGTTAGTGATGTAACATTTGATACGTGGTTGGATGGGGTAGGAAAGCCTTTTCACACGTTATAGCTGGAGACTGGATTTTTCCATGTGTGCTGAGAAAGAGTACCCTGGTGCAGAATATCCCTGACATTGCATAAAGTGTTAAATGTTAGCTTGAAATCATCTGTACTACTCTCAGATTTCAGGAAATATTCTTAAGCAGTTGTTAAATTGCAGAGAAATTCCAATAGTGTTGCATTCCATATCAAATATCAATGAAAGCAGCATCATTAATGACACACTAATGAATACTGCATGAATTAATAACAATCGGCTACTTTTTGAAGTCTCCCTGGCTTCCAGCTGTCTCCTAAATCACTTCAAATAATTAATTGCTTAATGCTTTTCACCTTTGACAGACAGAAATAAATTGCAGATTAAAAATACCTGTGTTGGCAGTGGGCAGAGCAAAGTGGAATGGCTGTTTGCTGCTAATCGAGAGGGACGGTGCATTTTGCCCTGCTGAGCCTGCCTTGCCCAGGTGGTGGATTAAAGGAGGCTGATATTGCTCATTTCAGTCAAAAATTAATGCAGGGCCACAGAGGTTTTGTAGCTGTTTCTCCTCCGCAGAGCTGAATCACTACCTCTGCAGTGTCCAGTCCTCTCTTTGCAGCACTGCTGCAGGACGATCAGTGGCCATGACTTTTCCCTTTAGCTCGTTGGTGTCAGTATGTGACAGGGGTGCCATGGGTCTTTTTTAGGGTCATTTCTCTGTTGAGAACTGCCCTGACATCACTTCAGTCAATAAGTGACCAAACAATTGCAAGAAATTCCAGTCCTATCGACCTGGGACAAATATAAATGACAGCCTCATGCAAACACAAACACCTGAATATAATAATTGTTTTTTTTTCTGGAAGCTTGTCTGGCCCTGAGGATTTTAATTTTTTATTCTTTTTATTTATAGACACTAAGGAACTCAATTGCTTGGAGACCTGCATCTTTCTACCTGTGCTCAAAGCAGGTAAGGTCAATTATTCAAATAAAGTTGTAGTGACCAGAGAATGCATGGGAAGCATCTTAATTTTTTATCAGTTTGAAAATGGGGGAGTCAGTCACAGTTCTTTCTTCTCAAATTACTTAAAATTGCAAAATTTGCAGTCTTGCCATTTCAAAAAGTATGGGAAAATGCCTGAGATATGCTGTGGCAGGAATTCTTTCCTGTTCTGTATTCTGCTTTATTCCACAAATGACAACCACATTACAGTGCGGGATGCAAGGCTATTGCATTTGTAAATGTTTGAGCTGCTGATATCAGTCTATATTCTACTGCCTGGGCAATGTATAAGCTTAATTTATTATTTTTTAGTAATTTAAAAAAAACCCTGGTTTTATGGTTTTGTGATAGAGAATGCAAGAGTGAGAAGCTATGGGTGCTCTGTGATTCAAAGGGAAGGAAGGCCCAAATCCCTGGTTTTTTCAGCCTCTGATAAGTGCAGCTCACAGCATTCAACTGCTAATGCAGAATTTAATCCTAGTTCTGCATTTTCCCTTTCTCAACCTGTTAAATGTGATACAGAATGGCAACTTCTACTTTATTCCTAATGCATTTTAAATGCACATTTTCAAGCTGTAAAGTTACTGGAGGAGTTCTTCACATAAAATGACATTACCCTGTGTACATGAAAAAAATGGAGGGCAACAGGAATTTGTTGTGATAGGAAGTGTAAGCTGGTAGACTTTAAGACATTTAAAATGCTGGGAAAGATACTACAGTTAAAAAAAAAAAAAAAAGTTTTCTTCTGCATACTTTTGCGCCAGTAATCATTACCAATTGCTTGCATAAAATTCCTCCGGCAAAATTGTTCCTCCCAGGTATAATTATGCCAGACAGAAGGAGCTGCAGGGGCCAGCTCCCAACCTGGAGGGCCTGTGCTCTCCTGAGGTCAGGCCCGTGGCAGCAGCATCTCCAGCTCAGCACTGCCAGGCTGCCCCTGCCTGAGGGATTTTGGAGAGCGTGTGAGCCCAGCTTTCTGCGGGGAGACAAACAAGGTCAGGAGTCAATGGCAAAGAAAGCACAGTGAAAGGCAGTGGTGGAGCAGCACAGGGGTTCGTGACACAGGTGCCAGTGCCTGGGAACCGCCCCTGCCCGGCTCCTCAGCCCCATCCCAGCACCACCAGTACCAGGTGCTGGCACAGGGACCCTGCGCCCCCACAGCATCCTGCAGGGAGTGATGCTGAGGAAAGATTTGACAGGGAGGGAAAGTGACAGAGAAGGGAGATGCAGTCTAGTAAAAGCTTATGAAACAGAAACAGGTAAAAAAAAAAAAAAAAAAAAAGGAAAAAAAACAGAGCGGGGAGGAAATGGAGGGCAAGCAAACTAAAAGCAAAGCAATAGCAGCATAAGGCATAAACTCCGAATTTTTTTTGCTCTGATATTACAAAATAAAAAATCCACTGGGAAAGGAGGGCAAGCACTGGGTTGAGACAGGAGGCGAGATTTCTCTATGCCTGAAAGCATATTGTTGAGATGAATTTTCTTTATGCATCCGTACCCTTTACCTAAGTGCAGTAAGAATAGTTTGAGGCTTGTTGGCTATGAAATGTATTTATGGTTTTCTGCTGCCAAATAAATGTTCAATTTTGTTCAAAAATTGTTTTCTTTATTTACCCAGGGCAGGTACTTATAGTGCTAAAGCTAAATGTCACTCTGATCTGCTAGAAGTATTTTGTTCTGGGTAATAGCACAATGCCTTTAAAATTCAGTGTGTTATGCTTTATTTAAAAATAATGGCCAATATAGCTGTATTTCACAGTGAGTAAGTGTATTAATTATGAGACAAATCACACTAGATACTGTTTGCTGCTCAATTTCCTTTGAAATTCAATGAATAATAATTTTCTTCAAAACAGGGGACGTTTTTAATGCATCCAACAATGATGAAGTAGACTAATTACAGGTAATATATTTTTATTGAAATCTGAATGACTACACTTGTCACTGGGTCTCAGAAGCAGGCTATACTCACTTGAATTATATAACATGATATATATCAACTAATTATAAATTTGTTCCATTCCTACTAAAGAAAATCAAGTTAGTCAGAATTTCATCCGACCCAATTTTCCTGAAGTGTCAGAAGTAAAGCTTCTCTTGACCTAAATGCGACCTGTGTTCGTTCTTCATTTTATGGCAGGAGCAGGTTTTTTTTACCCGAAAACTTCTGCAAAACAGAATATACAGGGTTAGAAAGTCCACACTACTGTAAAAGGCAGCTGCCTGCTCTGACCCTGGTGTGAGATCTCACTTCTTGATAACTTGGATGTCACCTGCAGACACAAAGGCTCTACCATGATGCTCCACACTCATCACCAGGAAAAAAAATAATCAGAGGCTGTCGTTATAAGTTTCAAATTTTCTTTGTGTAAACCTCAATGTTCTCTTAAACTTAGCTGTTTAAGCACTTATACCTGCCACTACATTCCTTTGCTGGAATATTAATGGGAAGGGAGCACAAGGGGTAAAATCAGTCTAAATTAATTTCGAAATTCAAATAAAGGCTCGTGCTTAGGTTGTTTTTCTCCAGGACTCACCATTTCTAATTAGGATGCAATATGACATGTCCTGTTTTCACATTTCATACACTGCATATTTCAAGTAGAAAATCTAAACTCTTGAGATGATGGCTGGCAACTCGAGAGAAAGAAAAACATAAACAACTTGGAGGAAAAAATGAATATAATAAAACTACTCTTGAAAATATTCCAAGGGTAAGTCAACTCAGAAATATGTTCAAAATATGGAGTGTGAGCATTAGTTTTCCATAATACAGATGGAATCAATGCATGCAGAATATTGATTACAGATTAAACTCACCTTATCAATAAAGACCAACTTTTGCAATCATCTTCTGAGGGATCCATCATGCTCTGCTATCAATCTGAAAAAAATCCTTCCATTGTTAGGAGGGTTGCCTTTTTCACTAGCAGAGCCTGAAAACGGTTTCTCATCAACTCAGTTCCTTAAAAAAAACTGCTACTATAGTTTTTTTTCCACTTCCTCTTCTATAACAATATTCCTTGGTTTAGAAATTAATATCAGATTCTTAAGCACTATTGAAGAAAAAAATAATAAATACTAAAAATATAAATAATGTTTTATGGATGCTAACATTTTAAGAGCATAATGAACTCTGTAAGAAAGTATCATATTATGTATCAAAACAAAAATACTCTTAAGAAGACCAAAGCAAATATCTCTCTATTAAGACTATACATTACACATTCCAAAACACGTCTGTAATTGGAATAAAAGTAGTGAAACTAACGTCATGTTCAGACCTTATTCTGTTCCTACAATTAGCTGTTGATCTAACACACATTTAAAAAATAATATTTCCATTTGGCTACAAACCGCTGCCGGTGGAAGGAGCATCAAACAATGGCTTAGTGGTTATTTAAAATGGGCCTTGAACTATTTTGGTCTTAGATGGGGCATAAGAGTTTGACCAAGGCACGAGTGTTCCAGGTGAATGGAAAAGGCAGTGGAGGCACAAAATGGCACAGAGCTAGGAAGGATCACACACTCCATGTCTCAGCTGTGGCTACTTAGAGGTTTCCTCTGAAGGTGTTGGACGGATGTCCAGGAATAGTTGTGCTGACTTGTACCCAAAGGCTGGATTCAGCTCAGAAGCTCATTTGACACATAATTAAAGCCCACAAATGGAAAAACTGAACAAATAAAAAACATTAATCTTTTCCCTTAGACGTGAAGCAACAGATCAACTTGCTTTCAATAGTTCAAGATCAAACTAAGGCTGTCCCAAAAGGGCATGAAAATTGTATCATTCAAACATGTCAACTCCAATTACAACTCTGCAAGTGATATGCTTTACCCCTGTAATCTGCAAGTATAGGAATTGTTTGTTTGATTGTTACCAAATCCAACACCACCATAGGGCTTGATCATTAGCACTTAATTTAAGGAGGCATCAACAGCTTCAGTAATGGTAAGTGTGTTATCAAGGGTAACTGCTCATTTCATTAGCTTGTTTTCAAATTTGTACAATTCTTATTCAATAGGATACTGCTTTTGTCAAGCTAGTTTATTGATAGCTCAACAAATTAAAAGAGGCATTTCATTCTTTTCCCTGGAGAGAAAGGAAAAACAAAAGGACGGCAAACAATTAAGAATGGAGAAATGAATAACAAGCTGCAATTAGTTGTGCAATAGTGAAGTATTACAGAAATTTCACTTTGCACTAGAAGGATCAGTTTTTGAAAAATGTCCTGGAGAATAAGATCCTTTAAGAAAACAAACATGCATTATTGTGCTGCATGGACTAGGAAATCACAAAAGATTTCTCTCTGCCATTCAATCTAAAAGAACTTTGAATCTTGGTTTGCTCTTATCTCAGCGGCAACTAAGTGTTTTAGTTATTATCAGAAAGGGTTTCTACTAAGTCCAGAACTCTTTCTAGAAACATTTTTTTATTTGGGAATCTCTCTCCCTTTCAGACTTCCCTGGCTTTAAAAAAAATATTCAACTTTAAATCTCATCTGGTAATGGAATATGCTATTAACATGACAAAAGCAAACTTCATTTGTTATAAAATTATGCTTCACTGCAATTATTTAGAAATGCAATATGCCTATAAGTGCATTTAAATTACGGTAAGCAAAACAGCACTTTATGAAGAGTTCGGTAGTGTTGGGTTTGGGGTGATTTTTCTTTTTAATGGACTGTACCACCCGCTAAAAGATTTCTGGTTTCTTGGATGATTCATTAGTGCTTCCTTCATTTTCCAATTTCTA